>CBVK0100043431.1:0-35182 GCA_900067695.1 Picea abies | reverse complement strand
CATTTACATTATACAAGTGCTCCTTCATTTAATTATCACATTTATGTTCGGTGCATCAACTTCAAGGGAAAATTCAAAAAATTTGGTTGGGCTTGTCCAGCTGTCTTTTGTCTTCTGCGCTGGCTCGCTTGATGTTGGCGATGCTCTTGCATCATACTCCCTCGCTTGAAAATTTGCATAGGCTCCTGTACATGAGCTCATGCATGGTCTACCCATGCTTCTAGATCTCTGCTTCAGTCTCCCAGCTGGCATCTTCAACTGGATGGCCCTTCCACTTGACCAAATACTCAAAGTATTCTTTCCTTCTGGTCTTCTTGCTAACTCTTCTATCCAGTATGCACTCCATCTACGACTTTTTTGCAACTGGCATCTACTTTCACCACTGCACCTCTGGCTGCTCACTTTCTGCTCCTTCTTCTTCAGGTTTATATGGGTACAAATATGAGACATTGAATATCGGAGAAATTCCGATTCCATCCGACAATTCAATCTCATAAGCGTTTGTCCCCAATTGTCTCAAGACCTTGCTTGGCCCGATTTTCTTCATCTTCAGCTTATTGTATGTTCCTCTCGGGAACCTTTCTTTCCTCAAATGTGCTAGAACCAAGTCACCAACTTCAAACTGAAGTTGTCTTTTGTGCTGATCTTCTCTCCGCTTATACTCCCTCAGTTTAGAAATTCCCCTCGGCTGCATGCCATAAACAATCTGAAATGGAATCTGGCCTGTGCTCCTGTTTACTGAGTCATTATACGCAAACTCTGCCTGTGGTAGTATATTGTACCACTGGCTGTGGTGCTCTTTCACCAAGCTCCTCAATAAGTCTCCCAGACTCCTGTTCACCACTTCCATCTGTCCATCTGTCTAAGGATGATAAGATGAACTAAGCATCAATTTAGTTCCCATCTTCTTCCACAATGTCCTCCAGAAGTGTCCCACGAACTTCGTATCCCTGTCCGAAACTATGATTTTTGGTAAGCCGTGAAGTCGAGTGACTTCTTTGAAAAACAGGTTCGCAATATGCGTTGGATCACTGGTTTTCTGACATGGTATGAAGTGTGCCATCTTGGAAAATCTATCCACCACCACAAAGATTGAATCAAAAACTCTTTTCGTTCTTGGCAACCCCAATACAAAATCCATGCTAATTGCATCCCATGGCCTTTCAGGTATGGGTAATGGTTGATAAAAACCCACATTCTTCTTCCTTCCTTTCAAATGCTAACAAATTTTGCATCTGTCCACAAACCTCTTAACCTTTGATCGCATTCCCGGCCAAAAGTATGACTCATTCAGCTTTGCAAATGTTTTTTCATGACCAAAGTGTCCGACCAATCCTCCACTGTGTTTCTCCTTCAGCAAGTTCTCCTTCATGGAGCAATTCGGAATACACAGTTGATTACCTCTGAACAGTAATCCTTCCTAGATCATGTATTCTGTCCATTGGCTCCTATCCCCGAGAACTGGATTCTCAGCTGCTTCATACGCCTCCTTAAAATCTGGATCATCTGCGTACATATCCCTGAGATCATCAAAACCCAATGTTTTGATTTTGAACTCCTGCAACAACAAACACTTCCTGCTCAAAGCATCAACAACTTTCTTAGCAGTACCAGAAATATGTTTAATCACAAAAGTGAAATTCTGCATATATTCTACCCATTTGACATGTCTCTGATTCAACTTTTCCTGTTGAGTCACAAACTGCAATGCATGATTGTCACTGTATAAGACAGATTCTTTCGGAATCAAATAGTGCCTCCACTTCTTCAATGCCTGAATGATGGCATAGAACTCCTTATCATATGTGGAGTACTTCACTTTCGCTTCATTCATCTTCTCGCTGAAATACACAATCAGCCTGTCATCTTGACTTAAGACTGCCCCTATTGCAAACCCACTGGCATCACATTTCACTTGAAATGTCTTTCGGAAATCCGGCAACACCAAAATTGGTTGTTCCGTAATCTTCCGTTTCAACAGATTGAAACTCTTCTCAGCTTCTTCTGTCCAGTGAAAAGATTTGTGTCTTTTCTTCACTGTATCCATCATTGCTGCACTAATTCCACTGAAATTCCTAATGAATTTTCGGTAGAAACTAGCTAATCCGTGAAAACTTCTCACCTCAAATATATTCTTCGGTGATGGCCAATTCTTGATTACCTCCACCTTATCCGGATCCATCCTCAACTTGTCTGCAGAAATAAAAAATCCCAAATAAATGAGCTCTATCTTCATAAATGAAGATTTCTTCATGTTTATCAACAACTTCTCTTGCTGCAGCTTCTTCATCACAATAGCCAAGTGTTTCAGATGCTCTACCTTTGTTTTACTGAAAATCAGTATGTCATCCAAATATACAATGACAAATTTTCCGATGAATTCTTTTAGGACTTCATTCATCAACCTCATAAAGGTACTTGGCACATTTGTTAAGCCAAACGACATAACAAGCCATTCATACAACCTTTCGTTAGTCTTGAGGGCTTTTTTCCATTCATCACCTTCCCTCATACGAATTTGGTGATAACCGCTCTTCAAATCAATCGTCGAACATAATTTTGCTCCACTTAAGAAATCCATTAGATCATCCATCCTCGACAATGGAAATCTGTATCTGATGGTTATCTTGTTAATCGCCCTTGAATCAGTACACATCCTCCAACCCCTGTCTTTCTTTGGATTGAGTACTGTTGGAACAACACACGGACTCAAGATTTCTCTAATCAAACCCTTGTCCATCAAATCCTGGACTTGTCTCTTAACCTCCTCATTCTCTTGCGGCATCAATCTATACGCGGCTTTGTTTGGCAAACTAGCTCCTGGTATGAGATCAATATGATGACTCACACTTCTAATCGGTGGCAACGAACGAGGTAGTTCGTCCACTACTATATCAACGAACTCTTCCAGCAGTTCCTGAATTTCTTCTGGTAAATCATCTACTCTCGTGCTGGTCAAAACAATCCTCGGTTTCCTGACCACAAAGAATTGCGGTTCATCTTTCTTCTTTACCTCAGTAAGAAGTTCCTTCCCACTCATGAGAAGTACAATGTTATTTACTTCAGGCTTCGCTTCTTTATCCTTGATTGGAAGCAACATGTGAGTTCTCCCATTCTTCTCTAAGGTGTATGTGTTCATTCTCCCGTCATGAATCACATTTCTGTCATATTGCCATGGTCTACCCAGCAATAGATGAAAAACATCCATAGGAATAAAATCACACAAGATCTTATCATTATATCCACCTATCTTGAATTCAACTAAACATTGTTTAGTGACATTTACCTGATGTCCTTTCTGCAACCATGAAATTTTGTATGGGCTCGGATGATCAATTGTCTCCAACTCCAGCTTTTCTACCATCTCGGTTGAAACGAGATTATTAGTGCTTCCACTGTCTACGATGACCTTGCATACCCTGTCCTTGGTCTTGCAAGCAGTCCTAAAAAGTCTGTTTCTTTGGGCTGAGCTCTCCACCTCCTTCTCTGGTGTTAAGAGAACTTTTCGCATCATCAGCGATCTTCTGCCTTCAGCGTCTTCTGCCTCAACATCTCGCCTCTGTGCCTCGATGATGTGAGCTTCTCCTCCATATTTATTTTTATTTGGACACTCATAAGACTTGTGCCCATTTTTCCCACATGTGAAGCATGTTATTACTCCACCTCTTCCTCTTCCTCTACCTCTGGTACGAGGAAAAGTATTGTTATCAGCATAATCTCCTCTCTGCTCAGTATGCCGCCCTCTCTGTTCAGCATATTGCCCCCACTGTGAACTTCCACCTTTCTCAGTTCGATTCTGAGGTTTCTTCCAATCTTCCTTGGGCTTCTGATATTTATCTTGGGCAACCGATTTGCCTCTGGGCTGACTTCTGCCTCGGCCTCTCTGACCCTGCTTTCAGCTCATCTTCTCTTCAGCTTTCAGAGCCATCTGATAAGAATCTTCCACTATTCGGATGGTTACCATGCTCATCTCATCCTGAATGTCATATCTCAGGCCATTCATGTATCTGGCAACCTTTTCATCATCGCTCTCCCGATGACCTGCCCTGATGTTCAGTCTATAGAATTCCTCAGTGTATTCTTTCACTGTCATCAGCTTCTGTCTCAGGTTTTGCATTCTCCTGAACAAAGTAATCTGATAGTCTCTGGGGATGAATTTCTCTTTCATCTTCGCAATCATCCTGTCCCAGCTTTTGATCTTCTGCTTGCCTTTGCAACGTCTGTTAGCTTGTAGTTCATCCCACCACAATGTTGCATGTCCTTTCAATCTCGTGATAGCATGCTTGACCTTCTTGTCCTCTTCGACATCTTCATAGTCAAAGTATGTGTCTAGAGCTCTAATCCAGTCTAAAAGCTCTTCTGCATCCAAGTTTCCCTCATAAACTGGAATGCCCATTTTTGCTTTTGCACCCATTCTTGCAATATCTCTAATTAGACGTTCATTTGTTGCATCCTCAGCTGCAATTTCCTCTTCTTCATGTCCGGTAACCTCTTAATTTTCAGACTCACTTATATCTCCTACATCAGCTGTGCACCTTTGTCTTATCTCCATGTCCACAAGTCTGGCACGTATGTTATGCGGATCTCTTTCTACTTCTAGATTCTGCACCTGCCTACCCCTTCCTCTGGATATTTCCCTTTCCTCTTCCGGATCGAGTGATTGCATGTCCCTTCTCCTTGGCAGCATGGTGAATTTTCTTCTTCTCTGCTACATAAAGAAAAGAACCTTTCTAGGCTCTGATACCACTTGATGCCAATGCACGCTCCCTCCACAACCCGCAGACTGGAAGGTCTACGTCAGCACAAGATCTTTTCCTTTTTCCACGGTCCGAAGAACTCTAACGTTCTTCTATTTCCCTATCGAGAAATCTGCACCCACATAAACTCTCTCTCAAGGGATCTCTCTTTTTCAATCGGGAAATCATACTTCATGACTTTGCAAGGTCAGTGGTTGGGCGTTGGACTCTGGAATCCCCGAATCCCGATACAAGTCAACGCTGACCCTTTCCCTTCTTATCAGGAATTTTCCTATCGTGATTTCACCACTCGCGATGTCAAACAACTTGTCTTACCGATCCCCGAATCCCAATTCCCCGAAACTCCGTTTGACTTTTCAACGCCCCCTACTCCGTCGGGGTTTCGTACTTCGCAATATCGCTAATCCTGATGTGGAGATTTTAGGATTTCACCCCATGAAACTCTGAAATGGTCTACGGTCCTTGACTCACACTGACAACGTGCCACCTATCCTTCGCGCTTAACTCTCCTGGCCCCACACTGTCCTTTGGCTGTCGGGATATCGCGTTTTGCGATTTCAGAATTTATGATTCAATGTTGTCGGGATTTCCAATCACAAAACCCTGAAACAGTATACTACTTGTCTGCTCATTGACCCTTCAGTGGCCCACACGATCCTTTGACTATCGCGATATCGCGTTTCACGATTTCGCGATTCCTGATGCAATGTTATTAGGATTTCCAACACCAAAACCCCGATACAAAAGGCCTGTGCAAATCCAATGGCCCTTGCTGCCTTGGATCAACGACTCTCTCCCTCCTGAGCTTAGACCCTCTGGGAATACCTATCGTATCTCCCCTGCTCTTCCTTGAGATCTAACGGCTCACGAAAAATCGTGAATCCTCCTCGGAGAATTCTGACCGTCCATTCCTCCTTGACAATTTCTTTCAAGTGGACTAAGTGTTCCTCCACAAACCTGTCCACCTGTGCACAGACTTACGACGCTTTCTTACAAAATTCCCGTCGCAACTTCCCTTGCGTTGTTCTTCAACAGATTGAAGGTCTTATCCATCTTGATCTTTTCCACAACTTTCAAGTCTCTAGAAAAGAGAACATTTGCACGCACTCCTTGCGGCAACCTTCAAACACTACCAAGTGTTGAAGTCCTTCGACTCTGCGCACTCCTGCAGCAACAGTCTTTCAAATGATTTACTCAAATTCACAACTCTGAGACTTTCCCTGGCCTTCGTACTCCTTGCATGGCTCCTATATCCCAATGCACTTCTGGGTGAATGAGAACAAAAGTTAAACTATCTAAGTCTTCTGTCAATGCACTCCTTGCAGACAACTTCAACTGCACTCCTTACAGGAATCCTTGCTCAGATAGAGAAACAACTGAAATTCATTCCTACTTCCACTCAGACTTCAAATTCAAACATGAAATCATATACACAGTAGTTAAAGAAAATGTATAACATGAAGCAAACATTCATGAGCATATCATTTAACATCAATACACAGAGAACAAACACAAAACCATGAATTTGAATCAATCTCTTCTATCAATCCAAATATCTGTACATGGGTGTTCTTACACAACTCTCTGCTCTTCTTCTATGCTCTTCAATAATGTTACAATACACAATGAGGGTGTCTATATCCCGTTTCCCTCTTGCACTAAAAAATTGTCTAATCTAGAATTGAATTCTACCTACTTACATTTAATACTTTAAATGCATTTACATTATACAAGTGCACCTTCATTTAATTATCACATTTATGTTTGGTGCATCAACTTCAAGGGGGAATTCAAAAATTTTGGCTGGGCTTGTCCAACTGTCTTTTGTCTTCCGCGCTGGCTCACTTGATGTTGGCAATGCTCCTACATCAACGGAGCTCCACAGATCAACTAGTACTGCGTACTAGGGCAACAGTTCTATGCACAGAGCTTTTCTCTTTTTCAGTTTAGATTTTCTCACAAGGCTCCCTTTTCCTCAGTTCCCAACAATCACAGTTTCAAGTCGAATCTTTGCACAAAGCTTCTTCTTCCTCAGTTCCCATTAATCATAGTTTCAAGTTGGATCATTGCACAAAGCTTCTTCTTCCTCAGTTCCCAGCAATCACAGTTTCAAGGCCCAACAACGAAACTGTTTGTTGGCACAAGGGCATACCCAGGGTTCAACGCTACAACAACGCACCAAAAAAACCCTAACTACTAGCCACATTTGCGAAGCAGATGAAGTCTCACCCGAGGTAGAGGCAGGGGTGGTTGCAGGACTCAGATGTCTGCAACCTTAGCTGGGACACAGATCTGTGATTCTAACACTTAATAGAGTACTTTAGCAATTAACATTCATCAATATCCAGTTCTTAGTACATCGCAGTGAAATCCTACTCTCAACGAAAATAAACCCTAAACTATAGAGCATCATAGTATTCATTCAGATCTAAGGTATTTAAGCACTAGGCATACTTACATAAGTCATATCTAACATCCATCCACATCATTAAGCACAAAGCATCAACAGATCTATCTATCATTCATCTATACTAAAACACTAAGCAAATGAATACATAAACACATCAACACATTGCACAAAGCATAGTAACACAACATGTACATGGTTCACCCCCACCCTGGGGCTACGTCCACCAACTCTTCTCTTATTTATTATCTTGGGTCAAGCTTCTTACAGGCACATAGCATCAAAATCATACTCCATAGAAGACAAGAGATCTGCGTGCACTCCGCCAGATCCTCCTTCTTTGAGCTAGGGTACATCACAAAGCCTTTACAAAGTCTCTGACAACCACTTGCACTAGCCTTGCAAGCTTCACACAGTATGCACAAAGAACTTACAATTCCCTCTTGCACTTAGCACAAATCACATAGATGTATATCTCCTTACATCGCCTAGACATCTATTTATATTACAAAATCGTGCCTATACATGGGTAAACCCATGGGCCGACATTCCCATACTCGTTACATAAGCCCAAAACCCAAAAAGCCCTAAAAAGGGGCCGCAATCCCACGATCTCCGCTTCATCTTGCACTCCGCCTTCAACAGCCTGTCGAAGTCCCAAAAATAGGTCAAACATGACCAATAATCCTCAAAACTTGGTCAAGGGACAACAACTAGTGAGAACTCAACAGGGCTTCCAAAGGATTTGCATTAATAAATGAACAATAGATGTTCTTCTGTGAGATACTTAGCCCTTTTTTTCTTGTCTTCTTCCTGTGTATTATCGCTTTCTAGTTATATACTTAGTCACCTTTTTATAAACGCAGGTTCCAGCATTGGCAGGCTAACATATCTTCATCTCCATCTATATCCTCACACGACTAATCCAACCGACCATTGTTCCTTTCCATACTTAGCCAATTTTATGGCCGCAGTTGCCAAGTTGGCGATTTCAATCTTTGTTGCTTCTTGTTCCATGATATACATCTTGCACTCAAAATTTTCATGATCTACAATTCCACTGTGGACTCCTTAGTAATTTTTCCCTTTTCTTCTTCCCGTGCATTATCGCTTTTTGATTATTTACTTAGTGGTCTTTCTATGATTGTGGCTTCCAGCATTGGCGGGCTAACATATATCCATCTTCGTCTATATCCTCACATGACGAATCCCACCCATCATTGTTCCTTTCCATACTTATCCAATTTTATGGCCGCGGTTGTTGGCTTGGCGCTTTCGAACTTTCCTGCTTCTTGTTCTGTGATATACATCATGCACTCAAAACTTCTATGATCTACAATTCCATCATGGACTTCTCAAACTCGCAAGCTTCACTCTACCATGACTCACAAATGTTTCGAAGTATCTGTCACTACCTTCCATCCCCACTAACTTCATGTCCTTCCTAATATACATTAGTTATGCTCTTACTAGTGACAACTGGACACACTAGTACAAAATAGTTGGCATTAGACCCTCCACAATATACAATTTGACTACCAGATTTCGACATCATCCGCTCTTCCATGTTATAGATTATGCATTCAAATGTTATGAGCGATACAATTTGAATGTCGGGGCCTCACGTCTTCTGGGGAGACCTTGTCAGCCTATTTTGGATCCTTGTGTTGACGGGTTCATGAAATGTCCAATTCTTGGACATTGTTTTCAGGTTGGCGCTTTCGAACTCTGTTGGTTCTTGTTCTGTGATATACATATTACACTCAAAATTTTCGTTATCTACAATTCCACCGCGCACTCAACCCTTTTTCCCTTTTCTTCTTCCCGTGTGTTATCGCCTTTTGGTTATATACTTAATCGCCTTTCTATGATCGTGGGTTCTAGAGTTGGCAGGATGACATATCTTCATTTCCATCTATATCCTCACATGATGAATCCGACCGACCTTTGATCCTTTCCATACTTAGCCAATTTTATGGCCGCGCTTGTCGGGTTGTCTCTTTCGAACTCTGGTACTTCTTGTTCTGTGATATACATCTTGCACTCAAAATTTCCGTCATCTACAATTCCACCGCGAACTCCTCAAACTCGCGAGCTTCACTCTACCACGGTTCACAAATTTTTCAAAGTATATGTCGTTGCCTTCCATTTCCACTAACTTCCTTTCATTCCTACTATACATTGGTTGTGCTCTTACTAGTGACAACTGAACACACTGGTACAAAATAGTTGGCATCCAGCCCTCCGGAATATACAAATTGACTACCGGGTTAACATCTTGTACTCAAAATTTTCGTGACCTACAATTCCACCACGGACTCCTTAGCCCTTTTTCCCTTTTCTTCTTCGTGTGTATTATCGATTTCTGGTTATATACTTAGTCTCCTTTCTATGATCACGGGTTCCAGCGTTGGCGGGTTGACATATCTTTATCTCCATCTATATTCTCACATGATGAATCTGACCGATCGTTGTTGCTTTCCATACTTAGCCAATTTTATGGCCGTGGTTGTCGGGTTGGCGGTTTCGAACTCTACTGCTTCTTGTTCCATGATGTACATCTTGCACTCAAAACTTATGTGATCTACAATTCCACTGCAAACTCCTCAAAATTGCAAGCTTCACTCTACCATGGTTCACAAATGTTTCAAAGTATCTGTCGCTGCCTTTCATCCCCCTTTCATCCCCACTAACTTCTTGTCCTTCCTAATATACATTGGTTATGCTCTTACTAGTGACAACTGCACACACTGGTACAAAACAGTTGCCATCCGACCCTCCACAATATACAAATTGACCATCAGGTTCCAACATCGTCCCCTCTTCCATTTTACAGATTATGCATTCAAATGTTCTGAGCGATAAAATTTGACCATCTGGGCCTCATGTCTTCTGGGGATACCTTTTCAACCTATTTTGAATCCTCGTGTTGACGGGTTCACGAAATCTCCAATTCTTAGTCACTGTTTCAGGTTGGTGCATTCGAACTCTGTTGTTTCTTGTTCCATGATATACATCTTGCACTCAAAATTTCCGTGATTTAAAATTCCACCGTGGACTCCTTAGTCCTTTTTCCCTTTTATTCTTCCCATGTATTATCGCTTTGTGGTTATATACTTAGTCTCCTTTCTATGATCATGGGTTCTAGCGTTGGCGGGATGACATATCTTCATCTCCATCTATATCCTCACATGACGAATCCCACCGACCACTGTTCCTTTCCATACTTAGCCAATTTTATGGCCGCGATTGTTGGGTTGGCGCTTTCGAACTCTATTTCTTCTTGTTCTGTGATATACATCGTGCACTCAAAAATTCCCTGACCTACAATTCCACCGCAGACTCCTCGAACTCGTAAGTTTCACTCTACCATGACTCACAAATGTTTCAAAGTATCTGTCATTGCCTTCCATCCCCACTAACTTCCTATCCTTCCTGATATACATTAGTTATGCTCTTACTAGTGATATACAAATTTCCCTCTAGATTGTCCTATCATACCCTCTTCGGTGTTATGTGTATTGCACTCAAAAAGTTCTGAGACATACAATTTGACCCTCATGCCCTCACCTCCAACAGTTGTACCTTGTAACCCTATTTTGAAGCTTCTTTTTCCCGTCCCCATGACCTCCGTAGTTCTTTCTTAGTATGCAATCAGAAACCTTTCATGCTAACAGCTGACCATGTAGGAACCATCAACATTGTCATTAATAAGCGAATCGCTCGAGGAGATCTCCCATTATTACACATTAAACTGATATATGTGGAGAGTTATATTGCCTCTTCCGATTATTCATCTCAAACACGCATTGTCGTGTTGGCCTGTTCAATAAATTTACAATGCTTAATCACTCATTGTCGTATCCTCCATGTTCTCATTTCTATGTATGCACATACTAGTGTTTAATGTTAATAGTGCATAATGAAACAGCCGTCGAAATTGTCATTATTGAACAAAAGTATCGAGGAGATCTCCCATTCACACGCATTGGACCAAGATTTATGCAGCGTTATATTATCCCTTCCAACTTTTCATTTCATTCATCGTCTGGAGAAAACAAAAATTCTTATGGACTTATGGTAGCAGGTTGACAACGGTTTTGTGGAGATACAGTAAATATCTTCGGACATCGGGACCAGAACTTCTAGTGGTCTAGGGCATACTTTTACTATTCATCTCGTTTCGCCCAGAACGAAGTGATTTGGACCTTTGGAATCACTCGTACAGGCTGCGTCCCTGAGGTTTTTGACTGTAAGGAGGTGGCCTCTTGGTGCATTGAAAAATATATTCCAAGCCAAATAATTATTCCACTGCACGACCATTCTCCTATTTCTTTGTCACCTTAGGTCTTCCACAAGATGTTAGAATTGTTGAAGCCAACATTGACCTTCAGAGGACAATACTACAAGCAGTTCCAAGAAAAAAATGATAACGGGTTGGACATCTTAGCCGAGTTCCTCGAAGACTCGACAACAATTCCTGAAGATATCA
Source organism: Picea abies (assembly GCA_900067695.1). Lineage (NCBI taxonomy): Eukaryota > Viridiplantae > Streptophyta > Pinopsida > Pinales > Pinaceae > Picea > Picea abies. The sequence continues at coordinate 23,526 of CBVK0100043431.1, read as the reverse complement.
CAAAGTTGCAGGTAAGTTCCTTTAGAAATCCATTCCGGGAAATTTCTTGGTTGTTTACAAGAATAACGGGATAGGCATCCATGAAAAGCATTTCCCATATAATTATTTATATTTTTTACTTCACAGTCAAGGAATAATTCATTTTCGATTGGGGGAAGCTAATTTCCATTGAGATCTATTCCCAGTTGTCACGATTCAAAGAATCGAATAAATTTTATATGTCATCCTACTTGATTTTCGCAATAGTGCATTGTTGTCTATTTCCAAAACTTTCTTTTTCCAAGAAAATAAGTTGTGGATTTGACCCAGTAACATTTTGGTACCAGGCCCTGTGGAGGCACAAGGCCTCCCATTGTTTTTATGAAGTTTTTAATGGATTTGTCTCAGTTTTCAAAGATTTATTGTTAGGGAAGGATGCTCGGTGGATGTCTAGCCAAGAAACCAAGTTTTTGAACAGGAAGGGCACACTTGAAGAAAAGGAAAATCACAGTGTACTAATGGTCTTTGGCTCTAAGGAAAATCCTTCTTTCCTTCCATGCCACATCACGGACAAGATGTTTGTTGCAAAAATAACAAGGCAATACAACCACTGGTTGCATTTTTTCCATGACAAGAAAAAAAAAATAGTTCATTCCTCTGCCCTGGAAAGTCGGGGACTTTGTGTGCAGAAACGTCAACAAGATTGACAAATTTTCTGGCCATTTCAAGAAATTTAACCTAGCATATGCTGAAAGGCTAAAAGGGTTCGAACCTAATGGTATTTTTTGAGAACATTTACTAGAAGTTGGCTTTAGTATCTCTTTTATTCATAGACACCTGACCGAAGATAGGGACAGTGACGACAACAATCCTACTTCTGGCGATTGCGATGCAGAGACATTGAAAAGAGAGACTGAATTGTACAGACAATAGGGAAAAGTATCCAGTGAGAAGAGTGCCCAGTGCCCCACCAACACTCCCAAGGGCACGACATCATGGAGCATCGCTTCAACAGCCCACCCTAGTAAGAAAGAAACCCATAAATCTTTGAACGGAGGAGGAGATAAGAACCCTCCTCGCATAAAAATTGATAGTTCTCACAAAATTCCACTGAATAAGAAGAGAAAAAACAATGTAGGGTAGGCGGACGAACCCAAAATTGAAAGTGAACAGGTGAAACTTGAAATTGAAACTGAGCAAATGCACAAAATTGGGTTGTCTGTAATGGAAATAGTTGAGACCGACATTTTTGATGAAGATGAATATGGGAAATGTAAGGTACAAGGGGTAAGAATATCCCGAAGGTCGGAGTATGTGGTGAGTAAATTCAGAACTCTGAGACTTCAGGGCTCTGAGAGATTTGACATGTTGGTGCACATGCCAAACGTTGAAGTGTTGAAGGCTGGAATACGTGGCAGGAGTTCTAGAACTTCAGAACTCCACGAATCTCGGACTCCAAGAAAAATGAGAGGATGTAGGAAGGTGGTTTAAACGCCAAGTGTCGAAGCACCGAATTTTCCCATGTTGAAGTGTCTGACCCTGATTGAATGATCCCGCATATGCTATGGTGATGCGGTGTGCTTGGATGGCTCCACGTGGCATCGTGGGATTTGTCACGAGAAAAGTGTGGAACCCTTATTTTCATGTTTAATCTCTCTATTAAGCACAAATTAATCTTAGTCGTCAGATCCAAGGGTGGATAGAATCTTCACCATATATTTTGGAGTGGAAAGAGTCCTTCGGACTTCGAAACTCTAGCAAAGTTTGTAGACCTATACGAGAATATCGAAGGGGACGAAGGCCTGTTACCCAATAAGGCTTGTGATATATCCCATGCAACCACCCCTCCCGTTGCCATGTCATTACTATATGATGATGAATGAGGTCATGTCAGTGCCATGTAGGATGCTATGAATGAGGTGGATCCATGTAGGTGCAACATGGCCTTTGACCAACAATACCTCGAGAAGTTCATGGGGCCATAACTTTTGACTCAGAACTCGGTTTTGGATGAGTTTATAGTCATTGGAAAGCTCTTGGAGAGTAGAAGGAAATGGTACCCTTATTCGAGGAACTAAAAGAACTTGTAGGAAGGTGAAAATTTTATACCCCATCCCTTAAAAGGGTACTTAAGGGGTTTGGTGTGTGACACATGCCATAATGTCAAAGACAACTCAACAATGAGTGCCTTTTTCATTGTATTTGCATTTCCATAACTAAAGAAAAGAGTGTAGAGCATAGGCCTCACCTTCTAGTTGGGTTTTCTCCCATATTGGGTTTCCCAAGATATATCTTGTGTTCATTTTTCGGTGGATGGTGTGTTATTTTTCTCATTTCTTTCATTTTCATATTTCAGTTATTTCATAAATTCAAGAAAAGATAGTAATTAATTAATCTGGGATCGAATGAAAATTATTTTACATATTCTAATATTTCATAATATTGTAAGATATATTGTGAAAAACTATTCTAGTGGAATATCCATGGTAGTTTACAGTTCAAGAAACAAACATGATAAGCATCAAACCCACACACAAAATTTAAAAATCACTCATATCATGCACCTATGTACAAGGCACTACACATTCTAATAGTTTATGCAAAGTAGAGCCCATTAATAGGCTCAAGTCAAGGATTCCTATCATCGATGAAATCATGGGATGTTGTCGACATCATATGGCACACCATTCTAGGGCCATTCCACATAGAATCAAATTTCCATGTTCCTAAATATTCATGATTTTGGTCAGAAACTAGAACCAAGTCACTATCAGGAAATACATGAGGAAAAATACGACGAGCATCCTCGTGAGCTATTGTATCTTCTTGATGATTACCATAAACACATGGGAAAATTATGATGCATTTTTCTTCGATATGGTTTAGAGCATAGGATTCAGTGGCAAGTTACAAAAAATAATTTCGAGACTCAAAATGTTCAAGAACTAGCATTTCACTGGATGCCCCCAAAAATGTCCCCCTATCATGAATTAAGATTTTTCATGTCATTCTCAAGACTTTCCAAATAAAGAAGAAAATATGATTGATTATCAATATCTTCCCATTTCTTATCAACTAAACCCATGACCTCCATGATTCCCTCATCTGAATGCAACTTAGTATCTAGAAAGTTATGTGAACTGGGAGGATTGACAACTGAGGTGGGAAAATTATACCAATCATACTCCACAACATGATGGAGATATTGATTAGTGTCAATATATGCCAATTGGATTTCCTTATAGGTAGTATCATCCTCACTAAGTATCATATAGGACCTAAACAAGTCTACTTCCAAAAGATTAGGCATCACCCAAGGATCCAAGGACCATTGTGATTCAAGAGTGCTTGAAGATATCATACAAATAGGAGATGTGTTTTGTGTAATGAGTGGCAGGGGTAGGGTAAATGTACCCATTAGTGATTAATCCTTGAAAATCCCCATACCAACACTATCATAATCACTCGAGGAATCACTTATGAATGGAATTCTCGTAGCATTGTTAATCCTATAATCAAGTGTGCAATATGCCAACTAATTGATAGTCACCACCTTCCCTTCATGTGGAAAGTGGATAAATATGAAGACCAAGGAGGAAATAGCCATCATTGTGTAGAACCAACATTTCCCAAAGTAAAATATTGTAATCTAATGGAGTGTTGACTACCTTGACTTCAAATGAGACAATATTTCTACCTAACTCCACATGAAAGGTGGAAATGATTCCATGAGGCTTAAAAATGTGTCCATCAAATTCCTTCAACATGGTGTTGGAATGAATGAGCTCTGGAGAACCGATATCTCCCCAACATGACAAAAACATAATACAAGTCAAGGACCTAGATCAACAACCATTCTAAATATATTCTTTCCATGTGAGACTACTTGTATCTAAAACAAAATTTGGTGTGGGAGCCTAGGATGACTTTGGTGAGTGTAAAATGTAATTAACCAAAGATTGCATATTTAGATATACAAATTCTTAAACCATAATATGTAATAATTCTTGCATAAACACCCTACTGGGTATGTTCATATACAACAACAATCCACAACCACAATATTTTACTTCTTGAATCATTAAGCTATCATTTATCACTATAAAGCATTTCAGAATTGTATATGTAATAATATACATTAGTTCATGCATGTGACCCCAAACCAAAATGTATATTTCAACCTTCACAAAATTTTGGGGACACAACAATATATATACATCCTGCATTTTTCCCTAATAGGGTGTGCATTTTCTTAAATGCCCTATTTTCATGAAATTTCATAAGGACAATGTGCATAATGTGCATAATTTCATGTGAGGTAGCATAATTGCATAATGTGCAAAATTTCATGTTAGGTAGATTTCATTTCATGCTTTGGAATTTTATATCTTATCTAAAGTAGGATTTGATATATGCAAATATATCTAGGGTTTAGTTTAAATCCATCATCATTTGTATTGAGGCTCAACCCACAACTATTTAGATTAAGTGGGTTTTTTCCACCTGTTGACGGGCCATAATGAACCTCTCAATCAGATGAGCGAAAACGCTCGATGGCAGGTCCCTATTAGACCCACTCTCATTTGGGGTAGTGCTTCCGACCATATTTTGGCCTGGTTATTAACTAACTAAAATAATAACTAAATATGAATCTGAGAACAAAAGGTTCTCATATGAATTAAAAAATATAAAAAAGAAGTAAATCCGACTAACTAAAGTTAAGCTAAGGTGTATGATTATTATTCTAAGATGCAGTTTCTAACTAATTCTAAACTAACCTATCCTGATCAGGAGAAAACTAACAAAATAAATGAATACAGTGAAATATATGTATTACTTGCATAGAAGAAATTCATAACACAAGAAATATACAAGTTTAATAGCATAACTGGCTAGGATCAAATAATTGTTTAATTAACAGCAGTATGCTATCATTGTACACTCATTCTGAAAATCATGGTAACTGTAAACTGTAAACATTAATTTAGAATTAATTCATCAACCAATATTCACAGACTACATTAAGAGAGATGCATAAATATAATAGTCACATTCATACACATCAATACTATAATCTCCAATTAAAAATGTCTCTTAGATTCAAATTAACTTGCAGCAGAAATACTATCTTCCTACATTTCGAAATCAAAATCCCTTTCAAATGGAAAGTGTCCCCTGTTTATAGTGAGGGGAAACTGTTTACAATCGTTCTTCTTTGAAATCATGAAGTTAGGGCCATTTCACAAAAAGGGACTCTTCGTATCCCAAATTCAGAATTGAGATTACAATAATGGAAGAAAGAAACATATGGAAGGAACTGTGGGATTTGTAATCATGAACTGCCTTGTTTCTATACTTGATCTTGGTATTCTTTCCAAATGGAATGATCACTTAATATGCTCTCGAATTTTCTTGATTGCAATCTCTCCAAGATCGACTCTCTATTGCAGAATTTGGAAGACACTTCTTGATATAACTGTTTTGATGTGTCCTTTACAAAGGATTGGATTTTGTGGGTGAGTTGGGTAGGTTTCAACAGGTGTTCTTCCATTGATTTTTATTCAATTGACTTTTCTTCAAATTGGCTTAGATTCTAGATGTTTGTATGGATGGATTTCTTGAGGTCCTCCACCACAACCATTATGGTGCTTATAGGTGTTTTTTTTATCAATGGAATGCATTGGTTGTACCCCTGCCTATTCAATGATATCATTTGCATCTTTCCATAGTTTAGTGCAAGTGTTGGTTGCTTTTCCTTGGGTGTAGCGAGAACTCATTAAGAGAGGTCTACTAGTGTCAAAGAGCATCTGGTATCCGAGTCTTTCCCTCTTTGAATATACTGAAAGTGTGGTAGGTGGAGGTTGGTGCATGTCCTACCAACTAATCATCTCCTCTAAGACTTCTCTTGCTTCCTTATACATTTCTTGATTCTCTATCAATGTGCTTTGTAGCCTGATTTATTCATGTCGCTCAAACCGTATGAAAATTAGTAGATCAAGGAGCTCATTCTTTTCTGTTGCTAATTTTTCACTTAATTTCAGTGCTTATGCCTTGATGGATTCCACAGTGCATGTCGAGGCTCTGGTCTCTTCTAGGGATTTGTTGAGTTTTTTATTTTACACCTCTAACTCATTTCTATGGGTGTCCCATTAGATTTTCATCCGCTTCTGAAATTCTATATTCATCTGGTCTCTTTGTTCTTGTAGGGATATTTTCATCTTCTCTGAATTGAGGCCCTCGGTTTCTTTTACAATGTCCTGGATATCTATGTCAAATTTGTCCTTTAGACCTTTCAAATCTATCTCCAATTCAATTACTTTGTTCTTGGTAATGCTAAGGGTGTTATTTACCTCAAGGATGGATGAGGCATTTAGCCCTGCAAAAGAGATGAGTGATGAAGTTGATTGGACCACATTCTCTTATGGTTCAGGCCCTACTTTCCACTCTAATACCATCCCTACATATGATTTTGACCTGGTGTCTTCTCCTCTCTTCCTCTTCGCCAACCTTTTCTCGATGCTTCTTATTGTGTTATCAAAGTAGTAGTCTCCAATAGGTATTACAGATCCCTCAAAATTCAGGGCTTGGGAGGAGGGAGAGGAATCTCTTGGAATGGTTCTTATGGGAGTGTAGTCTAGAGGAGGTATGTTCACAATGCCTAGGTTTGGCGTCGACTAAGTGCTTGGTGTCTGGCTTAAATTTTGCTTTAATATCTCGTCTTTGTTCTTCTTATCCTTGGCCTCATCGGCTAATCGTGTTTCCTCGTCCTCATCCGCTAATTTCTTGGCTTGTGATTCATCTGCTAAATTATTGGATTCTTCTTCTTCATCCAACCTTTTGGCTTCTTCTTCTTTCTTATTTTGTAGTGCATCCTGGAGTGCCATGTGCTCATGTTATTTTTTGTTCTTCTCCTCAACTTGTCTTTTCTGATAATATTTTTTAGCTTAGAGCCTTTTCTGTTCAATTTGTTCTTATTTCTTGGTTTTCTCTTTCTCTTTGGTGATGTCAGTGTCCTATTCTCGCTGAAGTAACCTATGGAATTGGTTTGAAGTTGCCTTCTTGAACTATTCTTGCTCAATTTCAAGCTCTCGCTTGGCAGCATCATGGGGCAACTAGTGTAGGACTTCATCATAAGAGAGTGTTCCCTTGAAATTATCTTCCTCGAAATAGACAACATGGATATTGGGATGGGTGAGTCCGACAGACCTGACATGGCTGATTTCCATCTTGCGAGGATCATGTCCTTTAGGCTCCCCCAAGCACATGATTATATTTTGTAATTCCTCTACTTCTTTCCTTGCATGTTGAACATTGGAAATAGTGTAGCTTCCAATGTGGATAGGGAACACTAGTCAAAGTTTTTTTTTGTTGGTTTGCAAAAGTGAAATAACACTTGACCCCATGGTTTGGTACGCAATTTCCCTCATCAAAAAATGGTATGGGACAAATTATGGAAAAAGGTGTGGGGCTCCGGTGGTCCCATACACCTTGATATATGAGTAATACTTAAAAAGGAGCCATTTGACCAACCCTTTCATCCCATTCCTGGCTTCGAAGGAGATTTTGTGTCTAGGGAAACCAAATAGGACAGAGTGCAGAGGGGCAAGAAATAAATTCCATATATCACAAAAGTGTTGTCTGTAATTAACGATCCATAATTGAGAGCAATATACATGGATGGGAGGTTGATTTTGGTTCTAGTTCCACCCCAAATTGGGAAATTGTACAGAGGAACAAATGTCATCGATCATGTAGGATGACATATAAAAACATGATTTCTTCGTACCTGAGAGATTCTTTGCATGCAGACATATGTTGAAAAGTAGGATATCTTCCCAGTTGAATATTTGTCCCATTATGACGATGGTGTGTGCCAAAGGCAGCTAGTCATTTTGAAAATGTGTGCTCTTTTCTTCCCCATATAGGTGGCAAAGCATGGATAGCAACAACTTGTAGGGAGTTTTGAGCATATGGGTAGGAACTAATTTATGGCCTTGTTTGAGGGTTTCGTCTTTGTCTACCCACCAATGCTTTATCTGCTTCGTTGGTTCATTTCTTGCTTGGGAAACCCTTTTTAAAATGGTTCATTTAGAGAGCATGTGGGGGTGGGAAGATGATATATGGAGCCAATGTATTCAGGTCTAAGGGATGCTTCTCTCTTCCCTTGTTTTCTCATGATTTTCATTGTAGTGGCATCAAATTTTTTTAGTCACCATTGTGTTGCCTCGTTGTATGGGAAAATTTGTGGTCGGGAAATTACTAGATGGATACCACTTCTTAGGATATTCTGGTACACTTTCAAATCCTCATCATCTATGGGGAAATATGTAGAATTGAAGATCTTATAGATTTATTCATAACCGAGGCAATGGTCTTCTCTAGTGTGACGATTAGTGTTAGTCACTAAAGCTTCAACTGGACAAGATGATGGTTCAGGTTCTGCAGCACTTTGGAAGTACACCGAGCCCTTCGGCCTTTTGGTGTTCTGGCTTGCCATGATGAATTGCCAAATTGTCCTGTAATAAGATGTTAAAATGAGTATCAACTTAATTAACAGAACGTGTTGACTATAATAGAATAAGGTTGATTAAATGACAAAACATGGGTTACCCGTAATCAAGTTATTGCAGTAACAGTTTAGTAGCACTCATTAAAAACATGAATTAATACAAAACATATGCTTCACACACTTATGGTGTAAGATGTGTATGAATACATGAGTTTTTATAGCTCCTAAAACATATCAACCTAACATAAACATGCCATAACTCGGGTGTTTACGAGAATCTTACTAAATTTGGTCTTAACTTTTGTTGTTAATGCCCATTATTTGTGTTATTAATGCTCATTAAGGTCAATGGATGCCTAGATTAGTGCATCAAAGTTTGTGCTAGGTTGAGTTTAAAATAAGACCATTATCGGAGTCACGCATTCAGAGTGGGAGATATCACAGAATAATTTGAGCTCTTAAGGGAATGGTATTGAAATTATATTCTCTTATATTTGGAAAAGCGTGCTAGCTTGACCCAAAAACCAATAGGTAGCATTATGGGAGAAGGTAGGACCCATAGAGGTCTTGGCGTTGGAGGTAGTCAGAGTTCAAACTAAACCCTGAGGGAAAGGTAGCACAAGAATATTCTCTTTTCTAGAAATATGTGCCAAACGTATTTCTTATAAGACTTTGGAACACAACTATTGGAGCTTTAAGGGATGAGGAGACATTCAAGCTTCAATGGAGATGATATCAAAGAATATTCTTAGGCCTGGGAGAATGTGTGGGACACGCACATGGGAAGGTTTGAGAGGCTATCAGAGTTTCAACTTCGAAGTTCGAGAGGATGGGGCACAAAATGGACTCTCAAGAGAATGGTATCGAAGGAATATTCCTTCGATACCTTAGAAAAGGTGCTGAGTCCTGAAAGAAATAAAGGAAAATTATTTAAGAATGATAAACTGGGAAGTCCAGGGTCCAATCTTAGGATGCCATTTGGGGAGGTGGTCATTTGACAGGTTGTACTGACTTGGGGAGACGATATAGGTTGGGCTTGAATCTAATAATCCATGGGGTTCCATGATGGGAGTGTAGTGGATGCGTCAGAGCTATCAGAGTGCAATGATCGGAGTTTTAGTAGACGTGTCGAGTGAAAAAATATGACGCACATGATCCCGAATTAACTATGAATTAAGCTTGTATTTCCTTAGTGAATAAGGAATGTATGCCTTGTACGGGAGAAAATAGGTGCAAAAAGGGAAACAAAAGCAGGGGACCCATAAAAAGTAAAATGTGGGTTGTTGTGGGAGGTGAGCCACAAAAAATGGCGACTTACTGGGAAGAATCAGTTATCTCTAAGTTCAAAAAGAGAGAGACTTCGACCAGATTTAAAGAGAAATTTACCTTATAATAGTCCATTCAATATTCATCTTAATGACCCCACATCTAGTGGCCCAAGGGCGAGATATAAATATATCCTTCTACCAGTGATCTTCCACATAATTTGAGTGAGTGTTTATGGGCAACTTCATACATCCACCGTGAAACATTGAGAGTGAAACCACAGAGGCATTTTCATCAACTGTTATAGCCGAAGTGCTTTCCTCACCTCTCTTTACCGGCATTGATTTTCTTCCAATGAGAATCCATAGCCCTGATGAAGATGCCTTGGTATCATACAAGCATGGCCCCGCTGCTAGTGAGCATCCATAGCCCCGACGGGTTTACTTGTATTTCCCACGCTCTTAGTAGCATTTTCAACTTCCTTATGATTATGCTTTTGTATCCACCTTTTAGATATAAAATTTATATATTGTTGTTGCAACATAGGTTAAGATAGATATGAAGCAGGGTGATACGAAAGTTACTTTGATTTTCTAGTCCCAGTCAACAATTTATTCTCGTGGGTCGGTAAACAATAATCACATATGTGTTTTAGAATAAGGGATCAATGGGAAGAGACACCGGAGTTATGTGGAAGACAATGAATTCAAGACATTTCGATAAACTTGAATGGAACACCAGCAAGCTATGAGGGTGGTCACATAAGAGAGGATAACTTATGGAAACCATCGAAAGGTACGGGATTTGAAGGTTAGAAGTTTTATTTTGGTATAAATGAACAAGTTCTTCTTTTCAATGCTATCATTGCTCACGAAGATAAACATTGATATCATATCATATCGACAACCTCAATATGGAAAAGTACTCATGGGACAAGGCACTTACATAGGTCCAATAGTCTTGAGTGCCTATTGTGAAGGAAAAGGCTGGTTCAAAGCAACAGACAATGAGTTATCCTAAACTGATGGGTGAGAAAAAACAAAAAAAAAACAAATTCAAGCAATGACAGGACTATTGAAGTGAAACATCAATAGAAAACTAAAAAGAAAGAAACAAAGAAAAACTACTATGTACAAAGAAACATCACCATTGGTGATCAGGAGAAGTATTTTTTTAGGATTTGGTCATTGACATGGAGCTCCTCCTCATCTCCCTGTAATGTTTTGAGTCTGAAAGTCCCAAGACCTATTTTTTGGTGAATCAGATAGGGTCTTAGCCATAGTTTATGGAATTTGGAGTGTCTCCCTTTAAGTTCATTATCTTTGTCCCATTTTAGAACAAGGTCTCCTTCTTGAAATTATTTGTTTCCTATAGCTGATTTGTCAAACCATTTTTTAATTATTTTTTGGTGGTGTGTGAGGTTCATCTTATATTTTTCCCTTTCTTCTTCAAGTTTTAGCAGCATGTTTAACCTTTCTTGCATTACTTGGCAAGCTTCATCTTGGGCAGATTGGGCCAATTGTAAGGTGGGTAGGAAAGTATGGGTCGACACAGTGGCTTCCTGTCCATAGACTAGGAAGAAAGGGGAATTACCAATGGATGACTTGGGAGTTACTTTGTCAGCCTAGAGAGCATTCTAAAGAGAAAGGTGCCAATTTCTTTGATTATCATTGACAATCTTATTGAGAATTTTAATAAGGTTCTTCTTAGTTGACTCCGCAAAAATATTTCCTTGTGGGTAGTAATTCGCTTAGTACTTAACCTTAATGTTCCATTCAAGTGTGAATTCATTCAATTTAAGAGAAGAAAAATACTGGGCATTATCAAAGACTAAAGAGTATGGAATTCCAAACCTGGTGCTGATGTGTGATTCAAGGAACGAAGTCACCTGATTTTTGTTGATAGTCTTCAAGGGGATTGCTTCGCTCCATCTGGTGAAATAATCAGTAGTCGTCGGGATGTATTTGTGCATTTGCAATGAGTTGGGATTGATCTCCTCGATCATGTCCATCCCCCACTGCCGAAAGGTTTGTTCAATGATCATAGGTTGTAAGGGGAAGGGAACCTTTTTTCTCTTCCGGATGACGTTTCACACTATTGACATTTCCTTGCATATGCATGAGAGTCCTGGAATAAAATGGACTAGTAGTATCCAGATTTGAGGATTTTGTGAGAAGTGATTTTTCCACCATAGTGTCCACCAGTTGGTCCATCATGGAGCTCAAACAAAACCTTTTCTGCATCCCTCTTCTTGAGGCATCTCAAGAAAACACCATCATAATTTTTTCTGCATAGATTTCCTTGGATGATTTGATATTGAGTGGACTTGAGTCTGAGGGCCCTTTTATTCTTAGGCTCAAGGTAATTTGGGGCTGATCCGTCTATTAAGTAATATTTCATTTCAAAAAACCATTGGTCATAATTGACCATGATGTAATCTGTCTCTCTTGTATATAATTCTTGATCTTGATACAGAGCATCTTCATATGATTCATCGATCAGTGATTCTGCGGCCAATTTGCATAGCCCCTGGGCTTTAACAATTTCCCCAAGCTTAATTTCTAGATCATATTGCTGTAGAATTGTAATCCACTTGGATCTTGTTTCTGCTAAGTCTTTTTGTATCAATAGATTCTTGAACGCGGGGTAAGGAACAATGACTTTTTTCTTAGATTTGAGCAAGAATGGCATGAAGTGTTTGAAAGTTTTAAATATGGCGTAGGCTTGTTTTTCCACTTCAGGGTAGTTCAACTCTGCTCTTAAGACAAAACTCATAAATGCTACAAGGAATTCATCTCCTTCTTGGTTCTTTTGCGTTAAAACAACCGCAGATGTAGAATTTGATGTGAAGATGTAGAGGATGACCTCTCGACTAAAGTTCAAGATTAACAATGCAGAAGCTTGTGTTATATCTATTTTGATCTTATCAAAAGATTATTTTTCATTGGGTCCCCATTTGAATTCATAATTCTTATTTATCATGTCTTGCAGAGGTTTCACTATTTTGACAAAAATGGGGACGAAACGTTTTACAAAATTGATCCTTCCCATGAATGATTGCATGAATTTCTTGTTGTGAGGGGGAGGAGGGGATCTTTTTAATTGCTTTAGTTCTCTCAGGTTTGAATATTATACCATGTTTGGAAACAATGAATCCTAATAGTCTGCCTTCATCAACAACAAAAACAGATTTTGTAGGATTGAGAGAGATGTCATACCTTCTACATATATTGAATACTTTCCTCAAATGAGCTATATGATATTTTCTATCCCTTGAAAAAAAGGTAACTTCATCTAGATACACCACTTTGCATTCTCCAAGTAGACCCATGAAGTAAATTTCCATGGCCCTCTGGAATGTTGCTTCGACATTGATGAGATCAAATGACATCTTCATGTAAGCATATGTTCCCCACTTGGTCTGGAAATTGTTTTTTAGTTGATCGTCATGGGCTACTAAGACCTGGTTATAACCCAAAAAACCATCCAAAAGGGAGAGCATCTCAGATCTGGATACATATTGCAGTATTTGTTCCATCAGGGGCACATGGTAATTATCCTTCTCTGAGGCTTTATTCAGGTTCCTGAAATCAATACACAGTCTTATATCCCCATTATTTTTTTTTACTGGTACTAAGTTGGATATCCACGGTGTATGTCTTCCAGAAAAATGATATTGGCCTCTAGAAACTTATTCAATTCTTCTTTCACCTAAGGCTCAAGGCTGGGGTGCATCTTCCTCAGCTCGTGTTGAAAGGGTTTCATAATAGGATTCATGGGAATTATGTGTTTTATGAACTTGGTGTCATATGTCTTGAGATCCTCGTAGTTCTAGGAAAAGATGTCTTTGTATTCTTGAAATAATATGATGTAAGCATGTTTTTCTTCAGGAGAATGTTTTTTTCCCAAATTAATGTTTTGAGTTATGGTATTCATCCCTAAGTTCACCACCTCGAACTACATGGATGAACTGTTGGTTTTGCAATTGATGAATTTATTGAACTTTTCTTGGATATCGTAGAGTTGTTCCAACCTCACTACGTTCCTCGAGATACAGTTGGTTGAACCTGTTGTACTGTCAGATTGATCTGGGACATAAGCATCTAAATTCACCCGCTGGTCATGTTGGATTTTATCGATGGTAGAGTCTTTGAAAGTATATTTGAGATGTAAGAAGTTTATCAGTTGTTGGTCATCATCAAAAACTTTCCAATTTGCGATATTGTCAGGAATTGAAGGCCTGTATAAAATTTCAATAGAGAAAGTGTCAAGAATCATTATGTTAGAGGGTACTAACCTGGACACTACATTGGCTAGCAAATCAACGTCATAGTTTAGCGAACAAGGAACTGGACTAATATTAAACGTTGTAAAAGATTTGATAGTTCCCAAATCTCAAGTTGATAGTTTTTCAAATGGCTTGAAAGACAATGAAAGATGTTCCTCACCTGTTTTACGATAATTTTGGAATCACCAAATACCTTGATTTTCTCAACTTTCAAGTTGACTATTTTTCTTAACCCCTGTACTAAGGCTTCGTATTCGGTAGTATTTTTGGTGCAGGGAAATTCTAGCCTGCATGAAATCAACATTTTGGTACCTTTCGAGTATTTTATTATGCAACCCACACATGCACCTTCTAAAGACTTGGATCCATGTAAAAATAGCATCCACATGTTAGGATCTCCTTTTTTATTTCAATTGGTATTTTTGAATTTTCTGATTTTTTGGTTTTAATGGATTTAGTAGAGTCAATGCATTTTTCTAATTTATCTCTAGAAACTATGTTAGGTTGTACATCATAGGGATTGTTAGTTTGACCAGTTATATTACATTTTTGGGCTCAACAATCTAGATGCAATGAAGGATTTCAGATTGTGTGTTGGATTTCGTAAGAGGTCATCGTTTAGCTACAAAATTCCCCAAAAATGTTTCATATGACTAATTACCCAAAATTGAATTCTTAAACATTATTGGTTCATTCAAGTTAGTAACGACATGTTTCATATACTTTTCTCTGTCAATATTGATCTTATTCATTTTTCCATTATAAGGGAGCCACAAGTGGGACTAGTCAGTAGCAAAGTAGCCATTTAACATAGTCGACCAATCTCGAATTAAAAACATGTCATAGTTGTTTGATATGTCTACTACTATTATATCTATATTTTGATGAAATTTTGGATTAGAAGACATCCTGATCAAGACCTTGTTCAATTATCCAATAACTTTAACTTTGGTTCTGTCTAAATGAATAATTTGAATGTCAGATGGTTCAGGTTTGATATTAAGCTTCTCATGGACTTTTAGCGGCATGACATTAGATGAAGCTCCTGAGTCCACCATGCAATTATGGACATTTCTATTAAAGATTTCAATAGTGATGAGGAAAGGAGGGGTAGTAGACCTGGATCTTTGACCAGTAAAGGAAGCATTAGTCACAACCTGACTTTTAGATGCAGTATTATTGTTAGTAGAATGTACTTTGGTGGTCCTTTCCTTGGTTCCTTCATTTTCTTCCTTCGTGCTAGAGGAAGTTTTTCCTTTCAAAGTTATGATAAAATTCTCTTGAATTTTTGGATGAAATAATGGGTTTCGGTGTTTGAAATATCATCTTGGAGTTGTGGGGTGTGGTTTTGGAGGAATTGGGAGTAGGATTGTTTGAAGAATATGATTGTTTGGGAGTGGAGGTGGCAGAAGAAGTAGAATTGGTGGTACCTGGGGTGTCATCAGAAACCTTCTTACTGGCACTCTTAGTGGTTAGAAATTTTTGTGATATGTGCACTTCTTCAGCCTCTTTTTCATCTTCACCAAAATTAATGTCCCAGAATGAGTTTAACTATTGTTCTACAAGCTCGTTAGATTCATGAGTTTGTTCTTGCGATTCCTGACTTTCTTCTCCCTCATCGGTGGCTTCAGTCCTATTATTTGTTGCCTAGGTTTGAAGGGCATGGAAAATATCCTCCATGTTAATTCCTTCCATCTGAGAAGGCGTGGTTTTGTTTGTTGGTGGATTTTTCTTATCTTTCTTATGGGGAAACTTAAATAATTTTTTATGGCTAGAAGATCCCTCTCCACCACCCTTTTTCGGGTCAACTAGGTCATTGGATAGCTTCTTAATGATTCTCTGAAGATATTCCATATCCATTGAATCATAAGGATTCTTATATTCACTGGGTTTAGACACAAAAAATTTACCTTTACCCTTATCGTTAGACGGTTCTAAGCTAGAATTGCCTTTTAAAATCAACATATTTTTCTCAAACTTAAGGGTCTCTTGGAAAGCTTCTTCTAGAGTGGTTTTGTCAGAGTTTTTTACATACATGTCCATGGACATGGGCAAACCATAGGTGTAGAATTCGATAGTTATGTCTTCAACGGGTTTTGAGGCATGTGTGATTCGTTTTAACAGAGTAAGGAAACATTGATTGTAATCGGTAACTAATTCTTTCAAGTCCATCTTGACTCTTGAGAGTTATATAACCTGGGTGGTTGGTGTTTTGTTCTCCCCAAACTTCCTGAGGAAAGAGGTTTCAAAGGTTCTCCAATTCGAAATGGAGGCTTCTTCTAGAGAGAAATACCACGTTGACGCTTTCTCTTCAAACATAAGGGGGAATAAATGATAGAAAACATTTTCATGTTGAATGCCCTGTAACCTAATGGCCAAAAAGAATTTATTAACATGGTTTTCATCTGAATCCTTTTTGTCAGGGTCGAATTTAGGCATGAACTTCTCAGGGTGTCTTGGCATGTCATGTTAGATCCCTGGCATAGTGACCGTGTTAACAAACAACCAAGGTTGGTAGGTGGGAGGATTTTGGTTTACGTTCACACCATCCATGTTTAGAGGTTGATAGAAAATGATATGATAGGGGTTATCTTCGAGCTCACTCTCAGATCCATCTCTTTCTTCAAATTTTTCCTCTAACTCATATCTGGGAGTGTGAAGGGGTGACTCAAGAAGCGAGGGTGATCTACCTCCTACTCCACCGGCTAGTAAATAATATTCAATATTAAAGTTTGAAGCCTTAGGGAAATTAGAAGTATCCTCGGGAACGTGATATTCAAGGGTCCCAGCTGAATGGTTTTCTTGATAGGAGTCTAGGTTGGAGAAATAGGGATCTATATGTCGAATCTCTTCTTGATTTTCAGGCAGAGAATAATCCAAGAGAAGTTGTCTGATATTCCTGCTAAGTTTTCTAGTCAGGGCATGGTTGGTTCGCTCAGTCGAGTGTCTGACTATGGCTTCAATCTCTGAGATGGTTAGGACATGAGGTTGAGGGGAAGAAACGTACATTTCGTGAGCGGAAGTGTGGTGCGTACTGACCTGAGCTGGCGTGTTGACAACATACTCTGAAGGGAAGACACTATATTTAGCGCGAACTTGGTGGTAATCATTTGTTGATGAAAATCTTACCTGCGAGGCAGAACGAGAAGGGTTTAAATTTATGTTTGTATCAATTAAGTTATGTGTCCCTCCTTCTAGCGCCATTTCTGTTGACATGCCAAAATGATCCATTCAATCAGATGAGGGAAAACTCTCGATGCCAGGTCCCAATTAGACCCACTCTCGTTTGGGGTAGCACTTCCGACCATATTTTGGCCTGGTTACCAACTAACTAAAATACTAAATAAATATGAATCTAAGAACCAAAGGTTCTCAGATGAATTAAAAAATATAAAAAAGAAGTAAATCTGACTAACTAAAGTTAAGCTAAGGTGTATCATTATTATTCTAAGATGTAGTTTTGAACTAATTCTAAACTAACCTATCTTGATCAGGAGCAAACTAACAAAATAAATGAATACAGTGAAATATATGTACTACTTGCATAGAAGAAATTCATAAAACAAGCAATATACAAGTTTAATAGCATAACTTGTTAGAATCAAAGAATTAATAATTAGCAACATTACACTATCGTTGTACTCATTATGAAAATCATGGTAATTGTAAATTGTAAACATTAATTCAGAAGTAATTCATCAATCAATATTCATAGACTAAGTAAGAGAGATGCATAAATAGAATAGTCACATTGATACACATCAATACCATAATCTCCAACTAAAAATGTCTCTCAGATTCAAATTAACTTGCAGTAGAAATATTGTCTTCCTAAATTTTGAAACCAAAATCCCTTTCAGATGGAAAATGTCCCCTGTTTATAGTGAGGGGCGACTGTTTAAAATTGTTCTTCTTTGCAATCATGAATTTAGGGTCATTTCACACAAAAAAGGACTCTTTGTATCTTGAATTCGGAATTGAGATTACAATAAGAGAAGAAAGACAAAATTGTAAGGAACTGTGGGATTTGTAATCATGAACTGCCATGTTTCTATATTTGATCTTGATATTCTTTCCAAATGGAATGATCACTTAATATGCTCTCGAGTTTGCTTGATTAAAATCTCTCCAAGTCCGACTCTTCATTGCATACTTTGGCGGACACTTCTTGATATAACTGTTCCGATGTGGCCTTTACAAAGGATTGGATTTTGTGGGTGAGCCAGGCGGGTTTCAATAGGTGCTCTTCAATTTATTTTTCTTCAAATTGATTTAGATTATGGATGTTCACGTGGATGGATTTCTTGAGGTCCTCCACCTCAACCATTATGGCATTGACAAGTGTTGTTTCATCGATGGACTCCATTGGTTGTACCCATGCCTCTTCAACGAGATCATTTGCATCTTTCCATAGTTTAGCGCAAGTGTCGGCTCTTTCTCCTTGTAACATACCCCCGTCCACCAATAGGTCGAGGAATATCACTACTCAGACACTTAAATTAGTTTTGACAAAATATTGTAATGCCCCAGTATTCAACTGAGGTATGTCAGATACTTTTTCTCCTCAAATACATATATACACACACAGGCATACATACATATTGAACTGCATGCAATTAAACATATACATACAACTCTCTAGCGGAAGCTTCACATATAAAGCATAAACAATAGTTGCATTCTGTAAATATACGATTTTCAGGTTGAATTAACAGTAAACACAAACATGCAACGCATACAGGGGTATACCCTTAAACATACATGCAGTTACGATCACACATGTAATAAAACCCACAAAATAACACATAAATGACAATGCAACATGTAAATTCATCACATAGCTGGTACATATCTTGGTAAGAATTTCACCAACTGCGTGCAGACTGTCCACGAACCTCCCAGCCTTAGACTACACTATTCATCACTCTCAACAGTGAGTCACCCCCGAGCTAGGACTAGACTCCACCCGGGAAAGAGATTCCTAACAAGGATAAAGGTTCACGGTCAACTGGAAAGACTCCCTCTCAGGTGTTCACTCAACCATAGCCTACANNGGTCAACTGGAAAGACTCCCTCTCAGGTGTTCACTCAACCATAGCCTACAGCCTCTCCTTCCCCACATGCCTATCCCACCCAAGTAAGTGTGCCCCTTCTCTGCTCAATAGTCCTTCGGCTTCCCCACTTCCCTTTCAGGGCTTCAGCAACAGGTCGGACCAGAAGTCTCAGAGAGATGTAGCCACAGTTTAGCACCTTCAGGAAATCGATCCCCAACAATTTTCTCACTCAGAGAATTTCTCACGGGCCTGACAACCCGCCTCTTCAATCCCGCTCCCAAGCTGATAGGTACACCAATAGGAATGGTTATCGATCTGGTCTGGGTACGGTGGTAGGAAGATACGAGGGTAGCTCAAGGAATGACGGATTGTATCCTGGGTAATGGTTCTCTGGTTGAAGGAAAAAATGGTAAGATCCACCACAATTCTTTTGACACTTGTCATGTTGGAAGCTACTCTGATACACTTGTCCCCTACTTTAAGACTTAGAATAAATTAATTATCCGCACTTTATGTTTTTAAGAAATATTAATATAATATTTATTTTTGGCTTTAAGCTCTCTAGCTTAGCCCTATTCTTAACTTTGGGCCCTCCCTTTCCCTATTTGGTGGAATATAGTCCCCCTTCTCTTTTATCATGGTCAGTCTGTGTGCAACGATGTATTTTATATTAATCATGGGACATGTACAAAATAGGCACACTGGCCTTTAACATCTAGGTACTCGGCCTAATTCCAAAACATAAGCATTCTGGCTTATCATACTGGCTCACCAGCCTATAATGCATATCATATACACAAAGGTTTGCTGACCTTAATATTGCGCACACTTTAGTTACTGTGCGCGGTATCCACTGACCTCAAGGTTGCATGCTCTTTAGTTACTGCGCACTGTATCTGTTGTCTTTAAGGTTGCCCGCACTTTAGTTACTGCATGTGGTATCCAGAAATGTGCACACTCCATCACTTTACTGCACAGTATATGCACGCACCATGCCATGAAAGGTGTATTACAAAAAAAATGATGTCTAAATAGCTCACTAGCTTAAATACACTTGGATTACATTTGCATTTGGGTTCGGCCAAGGGATATTACAACCCCCTCCCCTTATTTATGCACTGTCCTCAGTGCATCATGTACCCATATACAACAAAATTTTCAAATTTTTTCAAAAAGATGCAGGTATTCTACCCGCATTGCATCCTCATGCTCCCAAGTAGCATCTTCAGGTTTGTACCAAGTCCATTGGAACTTTACAAGCCCTATGACTTGATTCCGGAGTTGTTTGATTTTCCGGTCCAAAATGCGCACTAGATGCACTTGGAAAGCGCTTTCTTGCTCCACCTGAATAACATTCCAATCAATAACATGATTAGAATCAGGTATGTATTTCTTTAGCAATGATACATGGAATACATTATGAACAAACAAAGATGCAGGAAATGCAATCATATAAGCAAGTGGACCAATCTTCTCTAGGATTTGAAATGGTCCACAAAATCTAGCTGCCAACTTGGCGCAGCTTCCCAGCTTCAGGGAACTCCTGTTAGCTTTCACTTTCAGGAAAACATGATCACCCACTTTGAATTCTCTATGGATTTTGTTTTTATCAGCATAACTTTTCTGCATGTCTTGGGCAGCTTTCAAATTCTGCTTAATTTTTAACATTTGGTCCTCCATCTCCTTGAGCAACTCTGGCCCGACTACTGTTCTATCAGCTGGGTTATCCCAACTTACTGGAGTATTGCACCTTTTGTCGTAAAATGATTCAAATGGGCTCATCTTCAATGATGTCTGATACCCATTGTTGTAAGCAAATTCTACTAAATGTAGGTAGTCTTCTCATTTTGATGGTTTATCCATCACATACATTCTCAACATATCTTCTATCACTCTATTCACCCTCTCTGTCTATCCATCAGACTCAGGCTGGTAAGCTGTACTAAATTTCAGATTCGTTCTGAATCCTTTGAACAATCCTTTCCAAAAGTTCGAGGTGAATTTCGGGTCTCTATCAGACACAATCGTTTTAGGAATTCCGTGAAATCGTGCCACTTCTTTCATGAAAATATCAGCAACATCTATTGCCATGTGAGTAGTTTTTAGTGGAATAAAATGGGCATATTTTGTAAGCTTGTCCACCACCACCATAATCGAATCATGTAGCTTGCCTGTTCTAGGCAATCCCGTAATAAAATCCATTGTCACCACTTCCCACTTCCATTCAGGAATGGGCAAAGGTTGCAGCAATCCTGTTGGGTTCCTATGTTCTTCTTTAACTTTTTGGCATTCCATACATCTTGCAATGTATTATGCAGTCTCTCTCTTCATACCTGGACAAAAGCATTGGCTCTTAACTGCTGCTATGGTTTTCTGATATCCAGGGTGCCCTGCATAAGGAACATTATGCATCTCATGAAAAATTATACGTTTCAAGTCTTGGACATTTGGTACAAAAATTTTGTTCTTGTGCAGCAGTATTCCATTTATTCCCAACTTATAAATATCCATCTTCTGTGGTGTCTTACCTTGCTATAATTTTTCTATCAATTCTTTCTACTGCAGATCTGTATTTACAGCCTCCATAATTTTTCTTTTAACATCAGTTTGATACATGCTGATGGCTGTAGCATGTAGTTCATGCACCCTCCTGCTAAGTGCATCAGCCACTTTATTTTCTTTCTCCTTGATATGCTTTATATCAATATTCAAAGTCATATTCTCTTAGAAATTCTAACCATCTGCTTTGCCTAGCATTTAGATTTGGCTAATCAAATAAATATTTCAAACCATTGTAGTATGTTCTTAGCTCAAACCTTTTCCCCATGAGGTAGTGTCTCCATTTCCTCAGGGCATGCACTATGGCTGCCAACTCCAAATCATGAGTGGCATAGTTTATTTCATCATCCTTCAACTTCCTTGATTCATAACATATCACAAATCCATTTTGACTGAGGACTCCACCAAGTCCTTCATTACATGCATCTATGCATACAATGAAATCTTCATTTGGGTCTGCAATCCTTAGTATTGGAGCACTTGTCAATAATTTTTTCAAATGTTGGAAACTCCTTTCATAGTTCGACGTCCACTGAAAATTCATGCCCTTTCTTTGCAAGGAAGTGATTGGGTGTGCTATCTTTGAAAATCCTCCAATGAATCTCATGTAGTATCCTAGAAGGCCCATGAATGATGACCTTTGTCACATTCTTTGGTGTTGACCATTCTCTAGTGGCTTCTATCTTCTCAGGGTCCACTGTTATCCCATCCTTTGAGATGATATGCCCCAAATAATGAATTTGTTTTTGATCAAATGAACACTTGCTCAATTTTTCATACAACTGATGCTCCCTTAATACTTGCAACACCATCTTCAAATGATTTTCATGTTCTTCCTTTGACTTAGAGTATATAAGAATGTCATCCAAAAAGACAATGACAAACTTGTCTAAATATTCTCGGAAAACACCATTCATTAAGCACATGAAAACAACTGGTGCATTTGACAACCCAAATGGCACCACTGTGAACTCATAATGACCATACCTTGTCCTGAAGGCGGTCTTGTTGATATCTTCCTCCTTAATTACTACCTGATGGTATCCTGATCTGAGATCTATCTTTGAAAGTATCTTTGCATCCTTCAATTGATCAAAAAGATCATCGATCCTTGGTAAAGGATACTTGTTCTTTACAGTCACTTTATTCAACTATCTGAAATCAATGCACAATCTTAACATTCCATCTTTCTTTTTCACAAACAAGATTGGGGCACCCCAAGGTGATACACTTGGGCGTATATACCCCTTTTTTAGAATTTATTCAAGCTGCATTTGCAACTCCTTCAATGTTGGTATACTCATTCTGTAAGGAGTCTTTGACACAAGAGCTACTCCTGGTGTCAAATTTATAGAAAAATCAATGTCTCTCTTTGGGGGTAATCCTAGTACTTCCTTGAATACATCTTCAAACTCTTTTAGGGCTGCATAATCCTCCAAATTTGACACCTTGTCTTTAGGTGTCTCCTCCATATGAGCTGCAAATATTAGACATCCTCTTCTATAACATTTCTTCAGTTGCAATGCTGAAATTTCTTTAACGGTTACTGCCCTGGGAATTCCTTGCACTTTCCTTTGGTTCCCTTATTCATCCAATCAAGTGAATGCTTTGTTATGACAATCCAATAGAGCATGATGTGGGTCCAACCAATCCATCCCAATTAAATAGTCATGGGAACCTAAAGGTAAGATGTTCAAATCTGCCTTGGTGTTCAGTCCGTTCATGTCCATGAGACAAGACTTAACCATCTCATTAACCTTTCTTTTGGCTCCTGTAGCCAACTTTACCAACCAATATTTTCCATGCTTGCTTCTTGGCAATTGCAAACTTTATACCATATTAGGATCTATATAACTATGACTAGCTCCTGA
>CBVK0100043430.1:0-34994 GCA_900067695.1 Picea abies | reverse complement strand
TTCAAGGAAGCGTATGAAGCAACTAAGAATCCAGTTCTCAGAGATAGAAGCCCTTGGATAGACTATATGATCTAGGAAGGATTGTTGTTCAGAGGCAATCAACTATTTATTCCAAAATGCTCCATGAGGGAGAAATTGCTGAAGGAGAAACACAGTGGAGGATTGGTAGGACTATTTGGCCATGACAAGACGTTCAAAAAATTGAATGAATCATATTTTTGGCCAGGAATGCAAGAATATGTCAAGAGATTTGTAGACAGATGTAGAGTTTTCCAGCATTCGAAGGGAAGGAAGTAGAATGCATGGTTTTATCAACCGTTTCCCATACTAGAAAGACCGTGGGATGCGATAAGCATGGATTTTGTATTGGGGTTTCCAAGGACACAAAGAGGTGTTGATTCAATCTTTGTGGTAGTGGATAGGTTTTCTAAAATGGCACACTTCATTCCATGCCAGAATACCCGTGATGCAACTCACATTGCTAATTTGTTTTTCAAAGAGGTCATTCGACTTCATGGTTTGCTGAGAAGTATAGTTTCGGACAGAGACACCAAATTCATAGGCATTTTTGGAGGACCTCATGGAAGAAGCTGGGAACTAACTTGGAATTTAGTTTAGCATATCATCCTCAGACAGATGGATAGACGAAAGTGGTCAACAGAAGTCTGGGAGACTTGCTGAGAAGCTTGGTGACAGAGCACCACAGCAGTTGGGACCACATATTGCCACAGGCAGAGTTTGCATACAATGACTCAGTGAATCAGAGCACAGGGAAAATTCCATTTCAGGTTGTCTATGGGATGCAGCCAAGAGGAATTTCTGAACTGAGGGATTCAGAATAGACTTCTACTAGCAGTGCTAGTGCAGAAGAATTTGCAGAGGCGATGAAGGAACTTCACAGCCGAGTGAAGGAACGGTTGTTGAAATCAAGCCAAGAGTATAAACGCAGAGCCGATCAACATCGGAAACAACTTTAGTTTGAGGTTGGTGATCCATTTCTAGCACATTTAAGAAAGGAAAGGTTCCTGAGAGGAACATACAATAAGCTAAAGATGAAGAAAATTGGGCCATGAAGGGTCTTGAAGAAATTCGGGGAAAATGATTATGATATTGAATTACCTGATGGGATCGGAATTTATATGATATTCAATATCTCGGATTTGTACCCATATAGAGCTAGAGAAGTAGGGACTGGACATGAACAACCAATGATCTAGTGGATGAAACAAATTCCAGTTGCAGAGAATCCACAGATGGGGTGCATACTGGATAAGAGAGTGAGAAAAAGGACCAGGCAAAAACAATACTTCAAGTATCTAGTCAAGTGGAAGAACCACCCAGTTGAAGATGCCAGCTGGGAGACTGAAGAAGAAATATAGAAGCATGGACAGACTGTGCAGGAGCTCATGGACAGAAGCCCATGAAAGTTTTCAAGCAAGGGAGTATGATGCAGGAGCATCGCCAACACATCAAGCGAGCCAGCACGGAAGCGGAAGACAATTGGACAAGCCAACAAAAATTTTGAAAACACTTTGAAATTGTTGTGCGATCTTAAATGAACCATTAATATGAAGTTCACTTTGTATATTGTAAATGGACCTTGAGTAGATAGCTCTCATCCTTAGTAGATAGACGACATTTAAAATAGTTAATGCTGGTAGATAGAAATTTAATTTTAGATTTGATAACTTTAGAGCGCAAGAGGGAAACGGGATATAGACACCCTCATTGCACATTTGTATTAGAGAGGATTCAGAAGCATTTGGAGCAAGAAGAAGCAAAGAGATGTGTAAAAAAAACCATGTACAGACATTTGAATTAATAGAAGAAAGCTTTGATTCAAATTCATGGTCGTGTTTTTCTCTGTGTATTGATGTTGATATGCTCATGAATGTTTGCTTCATGTTATACATTTTCTTTTATGTGATGTGTATATGATTTCATGTCTAAATTGAAGTTTGAAAGGGTGAAGGAATGAGTTTCAATTGTTTCTCCA
This sequence comes from Picea abies, assembly GCA_900067695.1. NCBI lineage: Eukaryota > Viridiplantae > Streptophyta > Pinopsida > Pinales > Pinaceae > Picea > Picea abies. The sequence goes on along the minus strand of CBVK0100043430.1, from coordinate 32,998 downwards.
TTTGAACCAAAGAATTCTTGCAAGGAGTGCAGTTGAAGTGTCCGCAAGGAGTGCATTGACAGAGGGTTCAAATAGAGATAGATTTTGTTCTCATTTCCTCAAAGGTGCAGTTGGGCACAGGGCCGTGCAAGGAGTGAGCAGACTGGGTAAAAGTCTTAGGGTTGTGAACCTGAGTAAAGAGTTGAAAGACTACTGTTGCAGAGGTGCGCAGAGTCGAGGGACTTCAACACTTAGATGTTGTTGAAGGTTTGCCGCAAGGAATGCGTGCAAGAGGGTTTTCTTTCTAAAGACTTAAAACTGGGGGAAAAGCTCAGGAAGGATAGGCCTTTGAGTTTTTTGGAGAACAGTGAGGACAAGTTGTGATTTGAAGTTCGATGGAAGCACCATAATTTACGTGCAGGTGGACGAGTTCCGTGAAGGAGTACTTAGCTCATTTCGCAGGAATAACCAAAGAAGGACAGACGGTCGGAACTCTCTGAGGAGAATTCATGAATCTCTGTGGGTCGTCAGATCTTGTGGATGTGCAGGGGAGATACAGTGGTGTATTCCTGAAGGTTTAAGCTCAGGACAGATAGAGCGTTGATCCAAGTCAGCCAGGACCATTGGATCTACACGTACATTGTGTATCGGGGTTTCGTAGATCGAACCTCCAAAGTATTGAAATAGAAATTGCGATATCGTGATCCATGATATCCTGACAGACTCAGAGCCATCCATCAATTGGGATGTGTGTCAAAATATCCAAAGAATACGGGGGTTGGAGCATCGGAGGTTTTGGAGACCGGATACTCTTGCAGCTTGGAATCACGAAATGCAATATCCCGATGGGAGAGCTGTGTGGGACCACAAGGGGCAGAGTGGAAGATAGGCAGCATAAGTTTTCATGGTTTCACAGTGAGAAGTGCCGAAAAATTAACATCAGGACCCGCAATCCCGCGAGGTCCAAAATCTCGATAGAAGTGACGGTAAGTGGAAAAGTCAACTTGCACATGTGCGTCGGAGTTTCGACGTATCAAGAATCGGGAGTCGGTAAGACGAGTTGCTTGGTATCATGAGTACCGAATTCATGATAGGGAAAATTATGATAGAGGAAAAAGAAGGTCAGCGTTGAGTGGTTATCGAGTCTTGGGGATTCGAGGGCCTAGTGATCGACCTTTGATATCGCGAAGTTGCGAAGTCCGATTCCCTGAATAAGAAAAAGAAGGGGGGATCACGCGAAGAGATCTCTGTGGGTGCATATTTCCCGATAGGGAAAGAGAAGAACCTTGGTGTTCTTCGGGCCAAAGAAAGAGGAGATCCTATGAGCGGGCATGCCTGCGGGTGCGACACTACATCAGGGTGTCTATATCACGTTTCCCTCTTCTCTTCTAAAACTGTCTAATCTAGAATTGAATTCTACCTACTTGCATTAACTCCTATAAATGCCTTCTACCTACTAAGGACAAGAGAAATCGCTCAAGGTCTGTTTACATTATACAACTGCACTTCTTCTTAATGACTTCATTTAAGATTGCGCATCAACTTCAAGGAAATTTCAAAATTTCTGCTGGCTTGTCCAGCTGTCTTTGGCTTCCGCGCTGGCTCACTTGATGTTGGAGATGCTCTTGCATCAGGTAGTTTTAATGCATGAACAATGGATAATATTTATACTCTAGGATAGTTGAAGTTAATCCATGTGACATAAACAAAATACATGATTTTTTTCATGTTTATTTTACTTTTGGTGATGAGGAACAAAACCTAATTTGGGAACTGTACCTATACAATTTCTTTATGGAAATTGAATTGAGATGGAACCTTAATCCCTAACTTGGGTACATCCAATTAAGGGCATCTTCCTCATACTTTATGAATCAAAGTTAGTAGAAAAAGGGATGGGATCATTATGGAATTATTGAAGGTAATGTAAACCTAATTATTATAAGTGATCATCCAATCATGGCCTAGGTGATCAAGGATCACCATGCATTTCTTAAAAATTCTAAGAATTATACCAAGATGAGGAAGAATCAAAGGAATTATTTGGTTCAATATGAAACATTGATGAGAATAATGCATTAGATGTCATTGTAGAATATCATGAGAGATGTGGAAATTTACTCCCATCCCTACAAAAGGGAGAGCCTTTAGCTACCCCAAATTCAATATTTATTTAGCTGTGACTAATCTATATGGGGAATGTTTAAGAAGGAATGGAACTAAATGGATTAGACTCAGATTTCAGTTCCAACTATTGTTGTGCTATACTCCTTATTATAGGGTTGTAAATTATTCTTGGACATGCATGATGAAGTTACAAACTAGGAAATAATGTATAGGAAGCTATGTTATTATGATGAGATATAATATGGACACCTTGCATACAATATGATTCATTTTGTATGCCAATATCATTGATCATGAGGATTCATGAAAGGAGTTGTAGGTTGCATAGGGACATGCAATGAGATCAATCAAGGGGAGATTATGGGCCCCAATTTTGGGACACATTTTGACCATATTTCACCTTTTCATTTACCTGTTTTACTTACATTAAACCTTGTTATCATCCATTTTACTGCTTGGATGGGAACTAAAGGTAATGAAGTATATTTGATTACATTTCTTTTTTTTAGTTGATTCTTGCTAATATAAGATGATATTATATATTTCTTGGACTTGTTTTAGTCCTCAAGCACCAATGTTGGTCATGAGGATGTGTTACATAACCTTATAGGTTATTACAAATCCCTATAAGACACAAAAAAACCCAATAGTAGGGTGAAATATATAACATTCATAAAGTTTTGAAGACGTTAAGATATAGTACCATGAAAATGACTATTTTCTAATATTATTAGAGAAAGTGGTTTTGTCTCTTTTTGAGAATGTTCATGGAATGATTGAAAAGTGGAAAATATATGAAAAAAACATGTTCCTAGATTCTATCATCAGTTTGTAATGTCCCTTTCCAAATGACTACATGCAGGATGATGAATTAAACTATACACTCTCCCCGTAGGCTATAATCAGTAGGAAAGAGGAGACTATGGAGATTAATTGATGTCACTAGCTTATTAAAGCTAAATTATAAAGGTGACATTAGTTAATTAAAATAAGGTTATAAAGTGACTCTATGATAGAGAAAATGACCTTATAAGTCACTTTAATTATCGTATGTTATGGGCCTAACTATTTTATCTTCCATTATTCATCATAATGACCATTTCCACACAACTTGCCTTTGGTTCTATTGCATTCCGATGATTTCCATAAAACAAGGTTATTATTGAGCATATTTTAATTAATTACACTAAAGGTACTATTTGGAGCTTGTTTCTTGGAGAAATACCTTAGTGTAATATCTCATTGGAACCGAGGTGAAAATATCTACAGGATGGGATGATGAAAAGTGAATTTCAGTGGTATGAGAAATCATAAAGGAAAATTAATCACTTTCTGGGGTTAAAAAGGTAAATAAATAAATAAAGTGATTTTAGAGAAAATATTAAAAGATGAATTAAAAGTCACTTAAGGAGGAAAAAAAGTGAGAGGGGTTATAAAGAAGAGATCGGGGCTCATTTCCTCTCATTATGGAGGTTATGTTTTTGAGTTGATTTTGGAGAGCTCTTTGAGCTAGGGTTTCTAGGGTTTGAGAGACAAAACCCTTGGGCTAATTTCAGTGGTGAAATACCCACTCTATATAGTATTCAATAACTTCGATGGTGAGAGATCCATCCTATATACTCTCTTCTATAGTTTTTTTTTTCTACGGGAGGTTGAATTGACATATCAGGGAAAATATTTCAAGAAGAAACCTTGTGTCATTTGGTATGCTTTGTATCTACAGGAGTGAATTTATATGGATAGGGCCCATTCATTGAAAAAGATTCCCACTCTTAGAGCCATATATTCCACCCTTTAATTTGAGATTCAGTTCACTATCTTGGTAAAAGTATTTAGAGGTGGGTTTGACATATTTTGGGAATTGGGTTGACTCCTCTAGAATTAGATCCAATTATCTGAAGGTAGGGGCAAATTTCTTCGCATTATGGTCATCATTCCTTAAAGGAAACTAATTTAATTGATAAAGTTGTTGATGAGTTTCTTTTAAGAGTTTCTGGTTGTTGTAGAGTTGCATTTTGAGTACATTTCCCAACCATATATTAGTTGTGGAAGACTCTCTACAAATCTGGAAATTACATACACAGTTTGAGTGTGCTATTCTTCAGTTGGATCCATAATTTCATGTGAGATCTATATCCGTTGGGGAAAATCCTGCTTAGTTTATGTATGGAGGTTTATTGTAGCATATATCCATTTATACTAGTCTTACTATAGTTCCATAATAGTGTAACACTTTATATAAGATCTGGGAAGTCTTTGGCATCAATTTTTATAATAATATAAATAAGTTGAGACTTGGAGGTATGTTTGTTATTGTTCTTTAGTAATTGCTACATGGGTTTGTCATTGGCTTTTCATGTTATAGAAATCTATTTTAAAGAATAATTTACATCAGTAATTTACTTGGGAATCAAGCTACAACCAATACCTTCCAATTGTTTGACAAAACAACTCAATGAGTACCACTACAATTAACTCAACAATAACCTTATATTTATAAAAACCACCTATTTGGAGGTACAAGGAGGTAAAACAACATCCCTCTAACTTCCCCAAACATCTCAAAAACATTCATTGAAAATTGGATAAGACAGAGAAAAAAATCAGGTGAAGGACCTTGAGAAAACACTCTAAGTGTTTGATGAAACATCACAAAGAGAACAAGGAGATTTCCAATCAGATTTAGTTGGGAAGATTTCATAGTTAGCATCTTGTCTTCCTAAAACTAAAGAAAAAACAAAGATTGTGAAATCAACCCAAGAGTATTTGGTTCTCAAATTGGTTCAATTTAATCATTCTCTTGTTATATTGTTATAATTTGTTGGACTAGATTCTATAATTATGCAATGGTTACTTTCATATATTTAGTCTATATATGCTATTGTAATTCTTATTCAGTGGGATAATTAGTGTTGTAATAGAGAAATTATTCGTATTTTGGGGGACAACAACTATGTTCTAATAAAAATAATTCCACTTCCTTTCATTTTGATGTATTGTTTATAAGTATGTGATTAATTTCTTATATGTATCTAGTGTGTAGTTAGTCTTAAGGGATCTAGCATATCTACTATGCTGAGGAAAGTCCCACTCAAACATAGTAGCAACACAATTGAGTCTCTCCTTTCCTTTATTTATGGTAATAGATGCAGTCTGTGTGTATTTTTTTGTCACATGTTTCTAGAATTTATTCTATTTAATCATAATATTCAATTGGAGTTTATTATGATTTGAATTTTTTTGAACACTTAATATTTGGTTTTTTTTCCAAGGAAAAAAAATGTAACTTCATTTCATAAAAAAAGAAAATACAATAGATAGATTCTATAAACATTCATGATCCTTACCTACCGAGCCCACAAAGGATGACGTTTTAAAGTCCCTTTACTAGAAGACTTTGTATTTCATACAAAAAATTCTAGAAAGAATCATTATAATTTTTTAGCAGAAATAAAACATATCCAATCCTTATAAAAGGTTTTGTAAAGTACAAATTATACATGAGTATATAAGAATACAAAAAAGTTTCAATAGCACATAAAAACATATAAATATTTATCAAGGCCAAGGATCATGTAATAATTCTATTCAATGGCCATCTTGTTCCTCTATAACTAGCCAAGTACCTCTATTTGGTACAATTCCTTCCTTTGATAAACCATAAACTTATTAGTTTCTTTCCAAGTATATATGAGAAAAAGTGATAATAGGAGGTAGATGCCATTGGGATGTTGCGTATTTCAATTGGCATACACAACAACACAATTGGGTTGCTTTATATGCCAAGTGGCATACACATTAGGCCCAATGGGCATGTTGTGTATTCTAATTGGCATACACAACAACACAATTGGGCTTCTTTGTATGCCAAGTGGCATACACAGTAGGCCCAATGGGCATGTTGTGCATTCTAATTGGCATACACAACAACCAAAATTCTAGATATTTATCAAATTTTCATTCCCAACTATCCAGGTTAATTTTGATTGGATTAGAGGTATTACAACTTTGAATATCCTCCATATTGGTGAGCCTCCTCTCCCACTTCCTATGGGATGTTCCACACATCTCTTTCTACTTCCTTGAAAATATTTCTTGTAAAGTACCTTCTTCCACCATTCCATGTTATCTGTTATTAACCGCCAAACTACCTTGGCTCCCAACACAATATTCATGAGGACAAAATAATTTAAGATAATACTTGCATTGTCCCTTGATTCCCTGACTACATTCCATTTGATTAGGTGGAACTTATTCATATTTATTTTACCCATTCCATAGAAAGTTTTGGATCTCCTTGACAATCTACTACATGAATCATATTGGAGCTTACATAGTTGAACATTGATAAAATAGGTTTGATGAAGATAATTTTTCCTGCCAAGTTTAACCAATTGGACTCTCATTACTATAGTTTAGATTTAATTTTTCCCATGATCCCTTGCCAAACTTCTACTATTGGATTTCCCAAGGAAGATACAAATTCACCTTGGTATCCTACCATATGTAGGGTTTGGATGCCCAATGGTGGGATTAAGTCAAACATATGGGAGGAAATGCAAACTCAATTTGCATAGAACTCAACGAGGAGAGGGTTAGTACACCGTATTGTGAGATTAGTAAATGATATCATTTATACAACTCACTCCAAGATAATTTCTATTCAACATGATATGTAAAGAACATATGGGCATGCGAGCTTCAAATCTGTCGATTTTCCACTGAGCGCGTTCAACAATATATTGAAATATTTTGCAAACTTTGGGTGAAAATATTCATTTTATATATAGAATAAGTACTCAATATTAAATTGAATTTTAGTTTATTTCCTTCTCTCTTTCATGAATTTTCTTTGGTGCATAGCTCTACTCTTTCATTATCTTTTTGACATGCACTAACTACTTAAAAGAAGCTAGGTAAATGCTTAGTGCCTTTTCATTCTCCATCTTGGTTAACCCCTCTAAAAAATACCTCTCCCATGGCTACACCTTATCCTATGGTTACCATCTTCCCACCCCCCACTAGTCAATATTTCACATTCCATAAGTCATCTTCTCATAGAATAATATATTTTCATGCTTTGCAGTGCCCCCACACTACCAAGACCTTATTATTTATCCCTAACATACAACATGCCCCTCTAGATATTTTCATCAAAGTGGAAAACATTACTAAACATGATCCAAACATTTTTTTGATGACACATGTAGCCTCTCCCACCTATCCCATGCTCTTTACTTATAATTTCCATATTAAATATCATCTAACTAAGATCATCATGGAAAACAATAACCAAAAGAATCCATTCTCTACAACCCTTGTCAAATCATTGGATTTTCTAGCAACTCCAAACCCACAACCATAATGTATCGGTTGGGTAAATGAGAGAACTCAAACCATGTTCGTGACTTAGAAATGTAATATCACCTTCACCACTGGCCCTCATTTTCAAGACACTGTGCTATGTGATATTACTCTATTAGATTCCATCAACTTACTGCTAGGGATATCTTACCAATATGAGTTCTATACTACATATACTTCTTACACCAATACAAAAACACTCACTAATAATGGTCAACACTTCCATTTCCAATAATACATCGCTTCCTATCTAGAAACTACATCTAGAAATGATGTACTTCAAGCATCCTTTTATAAATGTTTACATGTATGTATTATCTACGAAGCTAAGCCTGATTACATCTCTTCACCCCCCACATCACTATAATTCCTCCTCTCTGAATATTAGGATGTTTTTATTGAACCAACCACTTTACCACATGTTATCACTCTGTAAATTCCTAGAGGTTGTCACGAGGTAGAAGAAATTTATCAGAGGTAACTTTATCCAACCACTTTGAAACTGGGATCTAGCCCTGCCAGTTTCAGAGAGGGATCTCTCTGTAAGATTTATCTTTGTTTTAGGTTTTAGATATTATGCTAGTTAAATAAATAAGACTGTGTTGTTTGTTTTATAAAATGGTTGAAATATTGCTTACGTGTCCATTGGGCTATGGGGTCTATTTTATAAAGTTTGAGACCAAAGAATAGGTTTTATAAGGTGTTTTCACAGGGCGGGATAATGCAACTGTTAGATCCTTTAGAATAAAAATGATGGGTAGCAGAAAATATGAGAAAATCAATTAAGATAATGAAGAATTTAAGAATTTATCTATCATAACATCAGAAGACAAACACTTAGATCTTTAAAATCCAGAACCATAGTATACAAAGATAAATTCTACAACTTTAACTTCTTTTTAATGATCATATATAGAAAACATAAATGATTACGAAGACATAAAAACCAATTCAACGAAGAGGAGTAAACATCACCAATAGTTAACATGCAGGAATCCTGTGAAACGTCCTTTTATTACTGGTAGATCTCTTGAGAAAGATTACAGTGCTTATAGCTTGCTTGGGCGTAAAGATCAACCCTGACTACTTCGAAAATTGAATCATTTATAAGAAAAATTACAAACGATCCTGTCATTAATGATCAGGACGTTTCAAAATCCAAAGCTAACTAACTAGATAAGAGAATACAAAATTGTAGAAACTACTAATGATCTGTCAGATTCTTCATGTCGATTTTGGGGAAGGCTGTTGGAGAGTCATTCGCTTGACTTTGAATGCTCTGCATGCTAACTCGGTTTGTACACCTCATCCTTTACTCAATCAAAGAACACATATCCTCCCATATTTGATGATTGGGAATGGTGACTTTGAGTAGACTTCGGTACACTTCGTCCATTTCTATGTATTTTGCGAAAGTTGTCCTGGTGATGAAAATATACTTGATTTCATGCTGGATGCTGATGGTTTCCTTCACCACCATGGAAATATTTTGCTTGTAGTCGAATAGAGTCATCAGTTTTTCATTTAAGACCAACAAACCGGGAAGGCCTTTCTTCTGCAAAACATCAATATTGCTGAAGAATCTTTGAACTCCGATATCCATGTTCTGGGCTCTCTCTTCCAATTGCAACATTAATCCTCTTTTGGTCAGGACCTTCTTAACTTCGAGGATAGTCTCAGTCCTATCCTCAATTTTCAGACTTTCGAGCTCATCCTTAGTCTTTGAATTTAGAAACTTGATGATTTCATTTGCTTCTATGGGCATTTATCCCAACTCTCCCTTGATCAGGTCGATGGCCTGCTTGCTCCTTAATACCAATTCATGCTGCTTAAACATGATCTACATGAGGGGCCAGATTTATTTCATGGATTTTGAGATATCCATCCAAATGTTCTCCTTGGATTCTACTAGTGTTATGCCCACAACTGCTTGTTTTTGCAGCTGTTGTATCTCCTGCTTCAGTTTTTATGATGTGTGCCTCTCAGTGTTGTAGCTATCCTAGAAAGAATATTTAAGTTTCTGGAAATGCTCCATCTCTTGCTGCAATTTTTTAATTTCTGCTCATAAAGTCATTTCCTCCATTGACTTTGCTAGAGTTTCAGATGTCTCTAGAACTGTCATTGGGGCAGCTGATGGAAGTTCTACTGTGGAAATTGTTGATGTTGTCACTATGATAACTCCTGTGAGGGGAACTACAACCAGTGGAATGAATTCCATGGGCTTTGTCTGTTCCTTTTTCTTTACCAATCTTTCCAACTCTGCTTCCATCTCCTTGATCTGTGATTTTTGTTCCATGACTAATTTTAACATTTCTTCTTTTTGGCCTTATGTATTAGCTATCTCTTTGGCCTATGTGTCTTCAGTAGCTAGAAACTTTAATTGCTTCCTAGAGGATGTTATGTCAGTATTATTTTTCTTTAGCAATTCTTCAACTACTTTCACATTTTAGTACCATCTCTTCCAAAGACTTGATCTTGTTGTCTTTTGCAAAAGAAAACACTTTCTCTAGATTTAATTGAGTTTGAACATTATTTAGGGAAACCTGCAAAATCTCCCCTTTTCCGTATCGAAATCAAATCATATTTCTTGAAAATGCTCAGTTTTGTAGACCCTTGAGATGGTTGGGAATTCAAAGTGATATATGTCTGCTTCTTTGAAGAAGAAGTGGACATCATCTGTTGGTTGCTTGAGAACAATGGTGAGTGTCACACTACTACATTGGGTGAAAATTACGACGAAATATTATGACGGTTTAGAATTTCGTTGTATTTTTTTTTCTTTTTTGTACTAAATATACTTTTTTTTTGTACTATTTTTCAGGGTCCAAATGTTGGTCGCTCTAGCGACTAACATTTTAGGTTGGTCATTTTAATGATGAAAGTTGGTCGCTCTAGCGACTAACTGGTGGTTATTTGCTAGAGCGACCAACAATGGAACGTGTGAGAATCAAACGGTTATTTACGACAAATCAATCATATATATATCAAAGTTACGAAACATTTTCTATAGTTACATCAATAATTTTCTACAGTTGTGAAAATCATTCGGGTGTTTTGATGTGATGGTGTTCTGGTTTTTTATGAAATCTTGATTTCAATTCTCTTTCAAGAAGAGAAACATTGAATTGATCAGACTGTACATAGCTAAGATTTTGAAGGTCAGTACTTAAAAATTTTCTGTGTGATTTAGTAATTTGGTGCTATTGAACTATTTTGTGGTTTATTTTCATTCCTTATAAGTGTTTAGAGGAAGAGGTTATAGGTGCTAATTATGGATAAAAGATATATGTGTTAAGGGTTAATGGTAATACATACAAATATTTAGGGGTTATAGGGGATAATTCTTAGGGGTTATATATGCTAGGGTTTTAGTGTTTAAGTGATGAAGACGTTATAGGTATTTGAAAATAATGGGTTATAACTATTAAAAGTTAAATGAATTATAAACTAGATGAGGTGTTATGGGTTATAAATATTATAAAGAGTAGAGATTAATGGTTAAGTGCTTACATGAGTTATGGTTAGGGAGGTTAGGGGTGATATTAGTTAAAGGACTTAAAGAGTATACATGCTTGGACTTATAGGGGTTATAGTTGTTAATAATTAGGTGATACATGTGTAATGGGTTATATGGGTGAGGGGTTAGATGCCATGGTAGTAAGGGGTTAGTGTTTTATGAACATGGATTATATGGATTTAGTGTTTTATGAATAGGGTAATATCGGTAAGGGTTAAAGGGGTTAGGGTTTTATGTGTTAGGAGTTATGAGTTATAAGGATTAAAGGTTATAAGAGCTATTTGTTATGGCTTGGAAGGGATCAATGTTAGGTTTAGTAAAGTTTAAGGGTTACAATGGTTATAAGGTTTATGGTTTATAAGTTCATGTATAACGAGTTAGAGATGACAACTTATATAATTAACAAAGATGTGTTATCATATTAAAGAGGATATATGAGATATATGTGTTAAGACCTAGGGTCGATAAATGTTTGGGGTAAGGGGTTATAGGGGGTTATGAATTATAAGGTATATATGAAGAAGGTTATCAAAGTTATGTGTTGTATTATGGTTTGTAGAAAATAGATGTGATATAATTTATAATATTTAGGTGTTAACATTTATATGTGTAAGAAATTAAACATTATAGGGGTTAGGGATTAAATTGATTACAAATCTTAGGTTCTATATGGACTACAAAAGATAGAGGTTATAAATTATAGGTGTTATGGAATATATATATATATATATATATATNNNNTATTGTGGGTTATAAGTGTTAAGGTTTTTGTACCTCAAGGTTACAAGGATTTAGGGCAATAGGGGCCAAAGGGATTAATTGATGATAAGGCATAGGATTTATCAATATAATTAATGGTTATCATGTTTATTTTAAGGGTTATAGTCATTGAGGGTGAGAAAGTTAAATGGATTAGATGTTATAGGTTAGATATCATGACATATTATATTGCTTATGGGTTATAATGTTATGGAATAGGGATTATAGAGGTTAAGAATCATGTCTTAAATGGGTGAAATTTATGTGTATTAGGTGTTATGGGTTATAAGTCTTATAAATTAAGGGTTAAATATAAAAGCTATAAGTTTTGGCATTGTCTAAAAAATCAACTTTTTGAACCTTTTCACCGAAATCCAATGAAATAGATCTTGGTGAAATCTCCATTTTTGGTTGTTTAAATTGCATTTTTGAATGCATAAATAGATTCAACACAATGAAAAACTTTTAGGGCACTCGAATTATATAGAGTCAATCAATCAAATATGGAGTTCCAACAAATTTTGGTCAGATTTTAGTAAAAAAACATCATAAAATATGCCCATAAAAACTCCAAAAAGTTGAATGTTTAGACTACGCGATAAGTTTTAGGGGTTATGTATTAATTGTCATAAGGGTTAGAGTTTCTAGGGAGTTAAGGTTATATTAGGGGTTAATAATTTAAGAGTCTATAGGTGATAGGGGTTATATGAATTAGGTGTTAGTAGTTACATATAGGGTTATGACGGATAACGACTATGGAAATAAGCGTTAGGGGTGATCCACCTCCTCTTTTTAATGTTTCATTCTTTGTCCCTTAATTTTTCTTAACATGTTGTATACTTTTCATTACAAATATCTAAAAATATACCAAATTGCTTGAATAGATTTGTATATTGTACTTATAATGTTTCAATGGATTTGTTGTAATAGGTAANATGTTTCAATGGATTTGTTGTAATAGGTAATTACAATGTCAACTCCAGACGAGAAAAGAGAGCTTGTTATGTTAAAGCAACACATGGAGATTCATGGTGATGGGAAATGCTATTTCTCTTGTTGTGAATGTAGGGGTTTTAATGGAAGAAGACTACCTTTAAAAATAGTTGAAAAACATTGTAGGGAGAATGAGCACGTTGAAGGGGGCAATGAATATCGTCCCATGGTAATTAATTAGTTATTATAGATCTTTAAGGGTATTATACATTCATTGTTTTTTTTTTTTTTGATATATTTAAAAATAATATTTGTGATATTATTTCAAAGAGGCTATATCGAAACAGTCCAATATATTAATACAAAATTAGAAATTTAAAATTATTTTGAAGATTTGAAATTTCTTCAAGATTTCAACCAAATAATTCCAGACTGTACTACACTTAAAGTTCTAGTTCTATAATTGACTATGTGGCTTGTATATAGAATTACATGTTATCCTAACAAACATACTATGTGCATATTGTCCTAACAAAATATTATCTTGCAAAGCGCAAAGCATAATATAAAAATTCAAAGATTTTTGGGCCCATACAAACTAGGGGTATTTTGCTTGCTACCTGCCATTGAGGAGGGGTTGATTGAGATTTTCTTTCCTTCTTGCTCAATATTTATTTGGACAATGTCTTCTTCCATAGCTTCCATTTGGTCCCAATCAAGAGAGCTTACTGAGAGAGCATGGATCTATGATTTCCTTAACTCCTCATAGATTGGTCATTTCTCTAGTTCCAATTTCATAATTCTATCCTACAACACTCTAACTTTCTCCTCAACTTCCTCCAATCTGATGCAGGAGCATCACAACATCAAATGAGCCAGCGCGGAAAACAAAGGACAGCTGGACAAACCCAGCCAATTTTTTTATTTTTCCCTTGAAGTTGATTCGCCAAATATAAATGAGATCATTTAATGAAGGCGCCTTGGTATAATGTAATCAGAACTTGAGCGCCCCACTCTCGTCTGAAGTAGATGGAGGCATTTATAGTATTTAATGCAGGTAGATAGAAATGTAATTCTAGATTAGACTATTTGGGAGCGCAAGAGGGAAATGGGATATAGACACCCTCATTGTGCATTGTAAGAGAGTTAGAAGCATTGGAGCATAGAAGAGAAGAAGAGAGCTGTGTAGAAACACCCAAGTACAATTATTTGGATTAATAGAAGAATTTGATTCAAGTTCATGGAATTGTGTTGTTCTCTGTGTATGTGTGTTGATTGATATGCTCATGAGTATTTACTTCCTGTTATGCATTTGATTTACATGCTATGTATGAATGATTTCTTGCTGAGTGTTTGAAATATGAGAAAGGAAGTAGAAGAAATGAGTTTCAATTGTTTCTCTACCTGAGCAAGGATTCCTCCAAGGAGTGCAGTTGAAGTCGTCCACAAGGAGTGAGTTGACAGAAGGCTCAGATAGTTTAACTCTTGTTCTCGTTCACCTAGAAGTGAAATTGGGTTATAGGAGCCGTGCAAGGAGTGCACAGGCTAAGGAAAGTCTCAGTTGTGAATCTGAGCAAAGTATTGAAGGACTGCTGCTGCAGGTGTGCGCAGAGTCGAAAGAACTCAACACTTGGAAGTGATCAAGGATTGCCGCAAGGAGTGCGCACAAGGGTCTTCTCGAAGACTCAGAATTGTGTGAATCTCAGGAAGGACAAGGCTTTCAAGCTCATTGAAGAGAGGCATAGGGAGTCCGTGTTGTGGAGTGTTTGAACAAGCGTTGCAAAGTTACGCGCAGGAGGACCAGTTTTCACAGAGGAATACTAGGTTCACGCCATTGAAAACATCAAGGAGGAGAAGATAGACGGACAAGATCTTGTGGAGAAGATTTGAAAAATCCTTCCAGCCATTGGATTTGCCAAAGAAGCGAGGAGGTTACAGCCGTGTTCAGAGTTCAAGCTCTAGGGGTCATGAGTCATTGGATCGTTGATCAGTTACTTATCAGTCGTCCGATTTGACAGGAGTTGCACAGGGTTTAAACCCTTGTGAGCAGAGTAAGAACCCAGAGAAGCATTGATATATCGAGGCGTTGGGGTTCGGGAAATCGGGAGTCACATGGACTAGAAGTCGGGGAAATCTATCGTGAAAATCCTGACGAGTTCAGAGTCGTCCATCTGTTGGGACAGGCGGTAGGGATAGAGAGTCCATCGACATTTTGGAGATTCATAATTCAAGAATCCCAGTCGTGTTGAACCCCAAAATGACGAAAGGATCATAGCCGTAGGATCTCAGGGAGGACACGTGTTGTGTGGTCGTCTATATCAGGGACGTGGTCGTCGTAGCTCAGAGGAGTGAGTGTTTATGATTTCGTAAATTGGCGAAACTCGAGGGTTGACCTGAACTGTCCATCACTTGGGACGCATGTCAGAAATCCGAAGAGAGTCGGGGTTTGGCATATCGGAGGTCCTGAGGACAGGATACTCTTGCAACTTGGAATCGCAAAATGCGATATCCTGACAGGCTGAAGGAACAATGTGGGGCCACAACGGAGTTAGTGGAGGAAAGGTGGCACAAGTTATCGGAGGTTCAGGAAAAGGAAAGTCTTGAAACCATAGACATCATGATTTGTGATCCCGCAAAGTCTGAAATCTCGACAGAAGTGACGGGACCGTTGAATAGTCAACCCGCGTGTGATCAAAGCCATCGGGAAATTCGCCAAAAGGAAAAGACAATTGTCGAGGAATCGACATTCATGGAAATCAGGGGGATCGAAGGCTAGAGAATTTTGACAATTGAAGTCGTGAAACCCCGAGGGAGATCTGGAGTCATTGATCTCAGCAACTGTCCACCATCGTTGATTGTGGTTACGGTGGAAGGGCATCCTAGTGACATCATATCGAGAATCCGTGAGTTGGAAGATCGGGGATTCCCTGGGAAGATATTTACTACATTTCAACACTCAAAACCCCGAATCTCGATAAGGAATATGACTGCGGTCATATAAGAGGAGGTCGCGTGGACTAAATGCATAGTCGGGGCTAAGGAAACAAAGGAGCGCATCGGGATATTGGAGGTCGGGAAATCGGGAACCAAAGGGTCCAGACATCGGGAATTTGAAAACCCTGAAACCCGATTCTCTATTCTTCTATTGTCGAAGAGAACAATGATTGACCTAAAGACTGTAAAGTTCCGAAAAGACCTGTGGGTCAAATTTTTGAAGGAGATTCCACTGGGAATCAGAGGAGCCACTCCGGCTCAAGGGAGGAAATTGAACGATCCTTAAGACCAGGAGGTCAGGCGCTGGACCTGCTGAGGTAGGTGCCCGGGTGGATGCCATCAAGTGGTATCAGAGCCTAGAAAAGCTTCTTTGCTTTCTGTAGCAGAGAGAAAGGAAAATTCACCATGCCGCCAAGGAGAAGGGATAGACAATCACCTGATCCAGAGGAGGAAAGGGAGATGCCCAGAGGAAGGGGTAGAGAAGTGCATAATCCAGAAGTAGAAAGAGATCTGCATAACTTATGCACTAGAGTTGTGGACATGGAAATAAGACAAAGGTGCACAGCTGATGTAGGAGATATCAGTGAGTCCAAAAATGAAGATGATGTTGGACATGGAGAAGAAGAAATCCCAATAGAAGATGTAGCAAATGAACGCTTACTTAAAGTTGTTGCAAGAATGGGTGCAAAGGTGAAAATGGACATTCCAGTTTATGAGGGAAATCTGGATGTAGAAGAGCTTCTAGACTGGATTAGAGCTATGGACACCTATTTTGACTATGAAGATACCGAAGAGGACAAGAAATTTAGGCATGCCATCACGAGATTAAAAGGACATGCAGCCTTGTGGTGGGATGAACTACAAGTGGATAGGCGTTGCCAAGGCAAGAATAAAATTAAGAGCTGGGACAGAATGATTGCAAAGATGAAGGCAAAATTCATTCCCAGGGACTATCAAATTTCTCTGTTCAGGAGAATGTAGAGCCTGAGATAGAAGTTGATGATAGTAAAGGAATATACTGAGGAATTTTATAGGTTGAATATTAGGGCAGGTCATCGTGAAAACAATGATGAAAAATTGGCCAAGTATATGAATGGCCTAAGATATGAGATTCAGGATGAAATGAGCATGGAAACCATCCGAATGGTAGAAGATGCTTATCAAATGGCTCTGAAAGTTGAAGAGAAGCTGAGATGAAAGCAAAGTCAGAGGGGCAGAGGCAGAAGTCAAGCTAGAGGAAAATCAGTTGCCCAGGAAAGAACCCAGAAGCCCAGGGACGACTGGAAGAAACCTCGGGCATGAACGGAGAGAGGTGGAAGCTCACAACAAGGGTGATACATAGAGAAAATAGAACAACATACTAAGCAGAGAGGAGGATATGCTGATAATAATACTTTTCCTCATACTAGAGGTAGAGGAAGAGGAAGAGGTGGAGTAATCACATGCTTCACATGTGGAAAAAATGGGCACAAGTCATTCGAGTGTCCAGAGAAAAAGAAAGAAAATGGAGAGACTCACATCAATGAGGCACATAGGCGAGGTGTTGAGGTAGAAGATGCTGAAGGCGGAAGATTATTAGTGATGTGAAAATTCCTTTTGACACCAGAGAAAGAAGTGGAAAGTTCAGTCCAAAGGACCAGACTTTTCATAACAACTTGCAAGACCAAGGGTTGGGCATGCAAGGTCATTGTGGACAGCGGTAGCACTGATAATCTCATTTCAACCAAGATGGTAGAAAAGCTAGAGCTAGAGACGACTGATCATCCAAGTCCACATAAGGTTTCCTGGCTACAAAAAGGACATCAGGTAAATGTCACCAAATAGTGCTTAGTTGAATTTAAGATAGGAGGATATAATGATAAAATCTTGTGTGATGTTATTCCTATGGATGTTTTTCATCTATTTTTGGGTAGACCATGGAAATATGATAGAAATGTTATTCATGATGGGAGAATGAACACATACACCCTGGAGAAGAATGGGAGGACACACATGTTGCTTCCAATTAAGGATAAGGAGGTGAAGTCG
Organism: Picea abies; assembly: GCA_900067695.1. Lineage (NCBI taxonomy): Eukaryota > Viridiplantae > Streptophyta > Pinopsida > Pinales > Pinaceae > Picea > Picea abies. The sequence continues at coordinate 15,297 of CBVK0100043430.1, read as the reverse complement.
GAAGTAAGAAACACAATACTTCTCATGAGTGGGAAGGAACTCCTTAATGAAGTTAAGAAGAAGGAGGATCCACAATTCTTTGTGGTGAGGAAACCGAAGATTGTTTTGACCAGCACAAGAGTGGATGATTTGCTAGGAGAAGTTCAAGAACTGCTGGAAGAGTTCGTTGACATAGTAGTGGATGAATTACCTCGTTCGTTGCCACCGATGAGAAGTGTGAGTAATCACATTGATCTCATACCAGGAGCCAGTTTTCCAAACAAAGCCACGTACAGATTGATGCCACAGGAGAATGAAGAGGTCAAAAGACAAGTCCAGTATTTGTTGGACAAAGGTTTGGTCAGGGAAAGCTTGAGTCTGTGTGTTGTTCCGAAAATACTTAGTCTGAAGAAAGATGGAGGCTGGAGGATGTGCACTGATTCAAGAGCGATTAATAAGATAACTATCAGGTACAGATTCCCATTGCCAAGAATGGATGATTTGATGGATTTCTTAAGTGGAGCAAAATTCTTTTCAAAAATTGATTTGAAGAGTGGATATCATCAGATTTGCATGAGAGAAGGTGATGAATGGAAAACATCCTTTAAGACAAATGAGGGTTTGTATGTGTTAGTAACAATTGTGGTATTGGGATTTCAAAGGGTAAGAGAGCCGAGACCTTTAGAGTCTCAAAAGATCAACGGGACCCTAGCCGTTGACACGCGTCAGAGATCAGAAGAAGAGTCGGGATTTCAGTTCATCAAAGGATCGGAGTTTCTGAAGGCAGGGAACTCTTACATGAGTGAATCGCGATGCGCAATTTTCCGACTGAATCAGAGTCGTCCGTTAGCTGAGGCACGTGGCGAGAGATCCTGCAGAGTCGTGGATCGGGGAGATAAAAGTCCTATGCACATGTCAGCGGGAATCGCGATATCCCGATACTCGATTTCCCGACGGAGCTACGGATCGTAGTAGAGGACAGGTGTCAGAAGGACAATCCTTGTAGGGAGACAGTTCCAAGTGGCATCGGCACATCGCAAGCTCGGAGGTTTGTGGGTTAGAGATGCAAAGATTTGCATGCAGAATTGCAAGATCGCGAGAAGTGATATCTTGGCAATCGCCGGATTAGTGTGTGAGACCGCAAGAGCAAGTGGATTACAGGTGGCAGACTTTGCAATGAGGAGTAGACCACTGACAAGTCAATAGCCATGGGCCATCAGGTTTTGGGGAATCGCAAGACCCATTGACACAAACATCGTGTTGTCAAGAACGCCGAAAACCCGATGGAAAGTTTGATTGCGGTCATGCAGGGACGGGTCATATGGACTATGTTTAGCTGGTAGTGGCTAGCTCCCAGGAGGAGGAGCTCATCGCACATCGGGATATCGGAGATCCAGGAGGCAAGGAGCTTGCACATCTCAAACTCGCGAATCTCGAATCCTTGAAAAAACCGAAACCTCATCACATGCCCCCTTGCCGCCACGTCCATCCCCGTGTCATGCCAACTCATATTCTCTTCCCGGTCCCTGTGTCTCGTCCACCCGGCTCGTATACTTCAAAGCTCGTGAATCTTGCCACGTACATTTTCCCTATCGCTTTCCCTCTGTCCATCCGTCCACATGGCCTCTCCTCATCCCATATCTGCATCGAGCGTGTCCAACTACCCCTGCCTTGTCACCGTCCGTTTGCCACTTCATGTCAAGTCTCCCAGTTATCATGAAGGCCTCAACGTCCTATTGATACAGAGTCAACCGGGGTCTTTCCCAATCTCAGTGAAGCAATTATTGCGGCAGTTGATGGTGGTTGAACATCGTTTCCTCCATAAATGGAAAGTTCGAAATTGACTTTAAGCTTGTCAATTATTTCACAGGTCCTTTGGAGCGCAATTGCGTCTGATTGAAGTTCACGACTGTCCAGAGACTGTATACGCAGTAAACATGTAGACATAATGTCTTCAATGCGATGTCTCGAGTTGACTGTTGGGGCTTTGTTCCAAGTATATGTAGGCATTTTTTCCACTTTTGTAAGCATCGATGGTTGAGCAGAGCTCCCGGGTTGTAAAGTTTTAATGAAGCATTGTTGTTCTGGATATATATGAACTTTGGAGACTTCTTTCCTTATGAATGCCAGTTTATTTCATGTCTTTGTTTACACTGTGTTAGAGCAGCTCGGAATTGGAGGATCCAGTCGAGCTGTAGCTATTATAGGATGATATTGTAATGGATCATTGTAATAGTTACGGAGCCTCTAGTCAGTTCCTGTGATTTCTTTGACGCTGAATGACTTGGAATTGGAGGATCCAGTCAAGTCCTTTATTCATTTTCTCAAAGCCCTGAAACCAGGAGGATCCTGCTTTCAGAGTTTTTCCCCTACAAACTGCCGCAAGCCTGTTGCCCAGAGTTGTTTGTTCATCTTCTCCTAAGTCTTCCACCTGCTCATATTTTAATCAACCCACTGGCTGAAGTTAGGATTCCAGACCGCCTCTGTTCTTTATGTACTAGAATCAGTCCCTGAGTTAGATTGATACCTCCTAGAGCCATTATCTCCATCTGATCACCCTTTATAAACAAATCGTGACATAAGATTGATGGGCGTTGGGATCTACTCCTACAAGCAATCCAGGATTTACTTCTGACGCTAACATTTCTGGCACCGTTGCCGCAGACGAAATTGAAGATTTTCCCTGGGTAGAATGACATTGAGCCTCTGAATCCGAAGGTGCATCAGATTATCGGAGCCTTTCAATATTGCTAAGCTACACCTGGCGACTCCATTGTAACGACTCCGCTGGGAAGAATCTGCTTTGTTAATTGTGTCTTTCAAAGGCAAGCATACGCGGTCTCATCAATAACTACCTCTAGCTATGCCCGAAACAGATCCAGAGGTGGTGCTCAGAAAGGGAAAGGCCTCTGAGGAAGAAGCGTCCATCACCAAACTAGGTAATCCACCATACCCTTATGTTGGATCCCCTTTTTCTCCTCCTCAGATTTTTGACAGGCCTGTCTCTGCAGTTTCCTGTTTCTTAAATTTTGGGAGTGTTCCTATTGAGTTTTCCTCTCCTGGTCTGGGACCAGAGGGACAAGACTTTGTCACTCCCCTCTCCCCTGAAGCTATACCTTGGCGTAGACCCAGGGCTGCAAAAGATTTCCCCACTCCTGCGCAAGGAGGAGCACCTGCTGTCTGGAGCTCGGTGGCATGTTCCTTGAATCACCTCTTGTTTCCCACCCCACTCCAAGATTTATTCCCACTAGCCCCTTCGCGAACTCCTTCTCCTCCAAGTTCTCCTCCACCTAACATCCCTATGGCTGGTGCTAATCCCCCTCTATATAGAATGGACACCATATTTGCTGCCAGATACGCTCCCTTAGTTCTTCCCCATCCTATGAATCCTCTCCCTGCTGGAGATTACCTAAAATACATTCCCAAGTTCACTGGGGAAGGAGACATAAGTGCCAAAGAACACCTGGCTACTTTCTACAGTTATGCAGACAACCTCAATATTGAAAATGAAGATGTCTGGATGAGATATTTTGTCCAGAGCCTGGATGGTGAAGTGAGGAAGTGGTTTAGAGGATTGGCCCCATGATCTATTGCTGGGATTGAGGATCTGGATAGTGCTTTCCTGAGGTAGTGGGGAGATAGGAAGGATTTCATGTATTACATGACTGAGTTTGGGTCTCTGAAGAAGATGGAAGGAGAGTCGGTCTTTGACTTCTCCAAAAGATTCAATAAAATGTATAATAAGATTCCTGCAGAGATAAAGCCCTCCGAAGCCTCTGCCCAAATTTCCTATGCTGGTGCATTTGACCCTGATTTCTGCCTTTTGTTGAGAGAAATAAGAGCCACCTCCTTATCCCAAATGAAAGATGCGGCCATAGAAGTGGAATCCAATGTATTAGCAGCTGACAGACTGAGGAACAAGGCCGACGCGGACAGAAGAAAAGGAAGGTCAGAAGCCTCAACTTCTGGATCATTGGCGCCTCACCCTCAAGTGGATGAACTGACCAAGATGGTGAAGTATTTGTCTGCAGAGATGGAGAGGATGAGGATGGAAGGGAGGTAGGCATATAAAGGCCGTCAGATCACTGAAAAAAAGGGAGGTTTCAGGAGGCCAAATAATTTTACTCCCCCAAATGTGTAGAAAGAGAAGGGAAGAGACAGAGAAGACCAGAAGATTCAGGCCCCTTTTCAAAACAATTTTGTGACCGAGGGGGGAGAAAGAGAATCAAAGGAGCTTGATCCTAAAATCCACTACGTTGGAGACACTCCTCCTTTTCCTCATCTCACTCAATATGCATACGAGGAGTCTCTCATGGACAGCCAGCTGAATGAGCTAAGCAAGGGAGACAAGGCTAGTGGCGGCTGAGGAAGGTACAACCTAAGGTCCGATAAAAAGATGGCAGCACCTGATATTCATCAGTAGTCCATTAGAGCAGAGAGACCTACTAATGAAGAAGCAAATGGTCACAGAGGTAAGAAATCTCAACCCCCCTCTCCCATCACCCATAATCATGTTCCTGAAATAAAAGAAATTCCAAAGCCTACACCTTCTTTTAATTTTGAGCATGAGATTCAAAAGATCAGAATCCTTGTGCCCCTCACTGAGATGATTAAACATGATGAGTTTAAAAAATGCTTCTCTGAGCTTTTACAGTCTGAAACCTCATGCCTCCCCTCAGACTCCATAAACCTACAAGATGAAAAGCCAGCAGTTGTCCTAGGTCCCATGGTGGAAGATAGAGATGACTCATCCCCTCCCTTCTACACCTCCTTGAACATACATGACAAAGTGTTGCACAATTGCTTGATGGATTCAGGGGCCTCTCACAACCTCATGCCCAAAACTGTCATGGAAGAGTTGGGACTAGAAGTTACCAGAGCCTATCATGACCTCTATTCCTTTGACTACAGGAGAGTTCAGTGTCTTGGGGTTATTAAAGACCTGGTTGTAACCTTGTTTCAATTGCCTATGAAAAGTGTGGTCATGGATATCGTAGTAGCTGATGTCCCCCCCAAGTTCGGTATGTTGTTATCAAGATCTTGGATAAAAAGACTGGGGGGAACCTTGCAGATGGACCTCACATATGCTACTATCCCAGTGTTCGGAGGAGAACATAGAAGGCTATATAGGGAAGCCCAGTTGGCCTATATAATCAGTGATGAAGCTAACCCCACCAATCATCCCATCTTTGCCTTGGACACTGATTTAGGCTCCAGTTTACTGCAGCTCACCCACGCCCCAGAGCCGCCTCTGAGACTCAGAAAACAACCCATTGTTTCCCCTGAAGTTCCTCTCTCCATCACCCCAATATGGAAAATGTTTTTTGATGGAGCCTATTCCCGAGAAGGCGTTGGAGCTGGAGTAGTTTTTGTGTCTCCTGCTCAGGAAACCATATCTTTGTCATAAAATTAGAATTTGAAGCTACCAACAATGTGGCAGAGTATGAGGCTCTTGTTCTGGGACTAAGAGCTGCGATGGAAATGGGAATTTAGGAAGTAGTAGTGTTCGGTGATGCAGAGTTGGTGGTTCAACAGGTAAAGAATGATTATCAATCTAAGCATCCTCGACTCAGGAGTTACGGGAATGAGGTCTGGGACCTTGTTGACAGTTTCTTCTCGGCATTTAATATTTCTTTCATCCCAAGAGAGGAGAACACCTTGGCAGATTCCTTGGTTGCATCGGCTAGCAATTTCAAAATACCTTTGCCACCCAAATTCAGATATGATGTAGAAGTAAAATACAGACCCTCCATACCTGACAATGTCAAACATTGGAAGGTATTCGAGGACGACCTTGGGATCAAGAGGTTCTTGGAGACTATTGAGGAATTTTCAGAAATGCACATAGACCAAGATGCCGTCTCAGAGGAAGAGCCTGATGGGGGTAATCTTCTGAATAAGATTGCAGGGCATGACATTGTACAGCTGCCCAACAACCATATTCCCAGGGGACTTGTTCCTTTGGAAAGGCTTTTTGATAGTAACAATGTGTCGATAAAAGGAAAGGTCTCGGAGGAGGACGCTGATACTATTCAGTGCAACATTGGAACCGAGAGTGACCCCAAGTATGTCAAATTGTCAAAAGGTATGACAGAGGAACAGAGGTCCGAATACAATGCACTTTTAAGGAAATTCACTGATGTGTTTGCCTGGACCTACAAGGACCTCAAAACCTATGACACCTCAGTCATAGAGCATAAAATTCCATTAAAAGAGGAGGCAAAGCCATTCAGGTAGAAGCTGAGACAGATCAATCCCATGTTGTTGCCTATCATGGAGAGAGAAGTGAAGAAGCTGCTTCAAGCTCAGATCATTGTACCACTGAGATATTCAGTGTGGGTGGCTAACTTGGTGCCAGTAAGGAAAAAGAATGGAGAGATCTGACTCTGTGTAGACTTCAGAAATTTGAACAGGAGCTCACGGAAGGATAACTACCCCTTGCCAAAGATGGAACACATACTACAGAGGGTAACAGGAGCTTCCAGGATGTCCATGATTGATGGTTTCTCTGGCTACAATCAGGTCTCTGTTCTGCCTAAAGACAGGGAGAAGGCAACATTCACCACTCAATGGGGTACATTCATGTATGTCAAGATTCCATTTGGACTTATGAATGCAGGGGCAACATTCCAGCGTGCCATGGACATAGATTTCATTGGGGAAAAGGATAAATTCATGGTTGTCTATCTAGATGACATCACAGTATTTTCAAAATCTGATGAAGAACATCGTCGCCACCTCAGGAAAGTTTTCTTGAAATGCAGAAAGTTTGGCATTTCATTAAACCCCAAAAAATCTCTATTCGCCATGAAGGAGGGAAAGTTACTAGGCTACATAGTATCAACAGAAGGAGTCAGGATTGATCCTAGCAGAATTGATGCGATACAAGCCTTATCAATCCCGAGGTCTAGAAAGGAGGTGCAATCTTTCCTCGGTAAAATTAATTTCCTAAGGAGGTTTGTGCCTAACTTTGCTAAGGAGGTAAAACTTATAACAACTATGTTAAAGAAAGAGAATGAAGTAAGTTGGACCCCTCAATCGCGACATTCCTTTGAACAAATCAAGAAATCCCTGACTGAAGCTCCTGTGCTTGTCAGTCCCGACTACTCGAAGGATTTCCTTATTTTCTCCTTTGCCTCACCTGACACAGTAGCTGCTATTCTATTACAGACAAATGACAGTGGGTTAGAACAGCCTATTTCTTACTTCAGCCGAGCATTGAGAGATGCCTAAGTCAAGTATGACACTATGGAGAAGAAAGCTTATGCTCTAGTGAAAGCTCTCAAATCTTTTAGAACCTAAATTCTACAGTCAAGGATCATCGCCTATGTCCCCTCGGCTCCTATTAAAGATATTCTTATTCAGCCTGACATAGATGGGAGAAGGAGTAAATGGATAGTCAAAATCTTGGAGTTTGACCTGGAAATAAGGCCCACCAAGTTGATCAAAGGGCAAGGTTTAGCCAAGCTGCTGGCTGAAGCAAATTGCCAAGATTTGGGGATAAGTTTCATCAACGAATGCTCAAATATTCAGCAGGATCGACTATCTGACATAGATCATCAAAGGGAGCCCCCATTGGCTCAATGTCCTTGGTATAAGGATGTCATATACTTTTTGCAGGAGTTGCGACCTCCAGACGGCCTGTAAAGAAGAAAAGCAAGAGCTCTGAAGCTCAAAGCAGTCAAATACTACCTGATCGATCAAATATTATATTGGAAAGACCCCCTGGGGGTGCTTCTAAAATGCATAAGTCCACCAGAGGTCGAGAAGGTCGTAGTTGAATTTCACAGTGGCCTGTGTGGAGGGCACCATTTCTAGAGAGCCACAGCCCACAAAATCCTCAGGGCTGGATACTACTGGCCTACCATGTTCGTTGATGTCTGCAAATGGGTCAGAGCCTGCATCAATTGTCAAAAATTTGTAGGAAAGCAGCAGCTTAGGTCTTTGCCGTTAAAACTGGTGGTGGTTTCAGGGCCTTTCCAACAGTGGATCCTGACTACTACAGATTTCTTTACCAAGTGGATTGAAGCTATTCCCACCAGGAGTGCTTCCCACAAGGTAATCATCGAATTCTTGGAGGACCTCATCACAAGGTTTGGCTGTCCAAATAAGATTGTCACTGATAATGCAACTGCTTTTGGGTCTGAGCCATTAGCCAGGTTCTCTGAGCAGTTCAGGATTAAGCTGATTCACTCCACCTCGTATTACCCACAGGGAAATGGTTTAGCAGAGTCCTCCAACAAAAGTTTAATAAGAATCATCAAAAGGCTGTTGGAAGACAACCAAAGGGCTTGGAACTCGAAGCTCAAATTCGTCCTATGGGCTGATCGGGTGACTACAAAGAGAGCTACAGGTCTGTCCCCTTTCTAGTTAGTCTATGGAGCTGAAGCTATTTTCTCTTCTCAGCTAGCCATCCTTGTAGTGAAATTCCTCCAGGACTATTAGGAGGAGCCTGATGACATGATCAGAAGGATTCATCAGCTAGTAGAGGTCCAACAGGCTAGGGAGCAGATAGTGGGTAGGATTCAGGACCATCAGCAGAAGATCAAGCAAATCTTTGATAAGAAGGCCAAGAAGGGGCGGTTCCAGGTAGGAGACCTGGTACTGAAATGGGATGCTCCTAAACAAGATAAGGGCAAACAAAACAAGTTTGAAGCCCTGTGGATTGGGCCTTTCAGAATCTTCGAGGTTTTCTCAAACAACACATACAGGTTGCGAGATTTGGAAGGTGAAGAAGTTTTCAGCGGCCTAGTAAATGGGCATTTCCTAAAAAAATGTTTTATTTGAGTCTCAAGTGACTCTTTGTTTGTAAATATTGTCCTTTGTTTCTTAGCTCGTTTTCACTTTTATTTTTGCGGCCTAATAAAGACTCCATAGCCCAACGGAAAGGCGAATGGAACTGCAGAAGGCGTTCTTAGAGCATCGCAGGGACAACTCTATCCCCCATGGAGCCTAATGTTAGTAACAATTGTGGTATCGAGATTTCAAAGGGTAAGAGAGCCGAGACCTTTTGAGTCTCGAAAGACCGACGGGACCCTAGTCATTGACACGCGTCAGACATCAGAAGAAGAGTCGGGATTTCAGTTCATCAAAGGATCGGAGTTTCTAGAGGTAGGGAACTCTTACATGAGTGAATCACGATGCACGATTGCCCGACTGAATTAGAGTCATCCATCAGCTGAGGCATGTGGCGAGAGATCCTGCAGAGTTGGGGATCGGGGAGCTAAAAGTCCTATGCACATGTCAGCGGGAATCGCGATATCTCGATACCCGATTTCCCGATGGAGCTATAGATCGTAGTGGAGGACAGGTGTCAGAAGGAAAATCCTTGTAGGGAGATAGCACCAAGTGGCATCGGAACATCACAAGCTCAGAGGTTCGTGGGTTAGAGCTGCAAATATTTGCATGCAGAATTGCGAGATCGCGAGAAGCGATATCTTGGCAATCGTCGGATTAGCGTGTGGGACCGCAAGAGCAAGTGGATTATAGGTGGAATACTTTGCAACGAGGAGTGGACCGCTGACAAGTCAATGGCCATGGGACATTGGGTTTTGGGGAATCGCAAGATCCATGGACACAAACATCGTGTTGTCAAGAAAGCCGAAAACCCGATGGAAAGTTTGACTACGGTCACGCAGGGACGGATCATATGGACTATGTTTAGCTGGTAGGGGCTATCTCCCAGGAGGAGGATCTCATCGCACATCGGGATATCGGAGATCTAGGAGGCAAGGAGCTCGCACATCTCAAAATCGTGAATCCCAAATCCCCAAAAAAACCGAAACCTCATCACATGCCCCCTTGTCGCCACGTCCATCCCCGTGTCATGCCAACTCATATTCTCTTCCCGGTCCCTGTGTCTCGTCCACCCGGCTCGTATACTTCAAAGCTCATGAATCTTACCACATACATTTTCCCTATCGCTTTCCCTCTGCCCATCCGTCCACATGGCCTCTTCTCATCCCATATCTACATTGAGCGTGTCCAACTACCCCTGCCTCGTCACCGTCCGTTCGCCACTTCGTGTCAAGTCTCCCAGTTATCACGAAGGCCTCCACGTCCTGTTGATACAGAGTCGACCGGGGTCTTTCCCAATCTCAGTGAAGCAGTTATTGCGGCAGTTGATGGTGGTTGAACATCGTTTCCTCCATAAATGGAAAGTCCGGAATTGACTGTAAGCTTGTCAATTCTTTCACAGGTCCTTTGGAGCGCGATTGCGTTTGATTGAAGTTCACGACTGTCCAGAGACTGTATGCACAGTAAACATGCAGACGTAATGTCTTCAATGCAATGTCTCGAGTTGACTGTTGGGGCTTTGTTCCAAGTATATGTATGCATTTTTGCCACTTTTGTAAGCATCGATGGTTGAGCAGAGCTCCCAGGTTGTAAAGTTTTAATGAAGCATTGTTGTTCTGGATATATATGAACTTTGGAGACTTCTTGCCTTATGAATGCCAGTTTCTTTCATGTCTTTGTTTACACTATGTTAGAGCATCTCGGAATTGGAGGATCCAGTTGAGCTGTAGCTATTATAGGATGATGTTGTAATGGATCACTATAATAGTTACGGAGCCTCTAGTCAGTTCCTGTGATTTCTTTGACACTGAATGACTTGGAATTGGAGGATCCAGTCAAGTCCTTTATTCAGTTTCTCGAAGCCCTGAAACCAGGAGGATCCTACTTTCAGAGTTTTTCCCCTACAAACCGCCGCAAGCCTATTGCCCAGAGCTGTTTGTTCATCTTCTCCTAAGTCTTCCACCTGCTCATCTTTTAATCAACCCACTGGATGAAGTTAGGATTCCATACCTCCTCTATTCTTTACGTACTAGACTCAGTCCCTGAGTTAGAGTGATACCTCCTAGAGCCATTATCTCCATCTGATCACCCTTTATAAACAAATCGTGACATAAGACTGATGGGCGTTGGGCTTTGCTCCTGCAAGCAATCCAGGAGTGACTTCTGACGCTAACAATATGAATGGATTGTTATGCCATTTGGATTAAAAAATGCACCAAATACCTTCATGAGGTTGATGAATGAAGTCATGAAGGAGTTCATCGGGAAATTTGTCATCGTGTACTTGGATGACATACTGGTTTTCAGTAAAGCCACATCAGAGCATCTTAAGCATTTGGCTACAGTGATGCAGAGATTATAGCAAGAGATGTTGCTGATAAACATAAAGAAATCCTCATTCATGAAGACAAAACTCATTTACTTGGGATTTGTTATTTTGACAAATGAGTTGAGGATGGATCCATATAAGGTGGAGGTAATCAAGAATTGGCCATCACCGAGGAACATATTTGAGGTGAGAAGCTTTCACGGATTGGCTAGTTTCTACTGAAAGTTCATTAGGAATTTTGGAATTAGTGAAGCGATGATGGATACAGTGAAGAAAAGACATAAATCTTTTCACTGGACTGAAGAGAATGAGAAGAGTTTCAATTTGTTGAAATGGAATATTATGGAACAACCAATTCTGGTGTTGCCGGAATTCCAAAAGACATTTCAGGTAAAATGCGATGCAAGTGGATTTGCAATAGGAGCAGTCTTAAGTCAAGATGACAGACCAATTGCATATTTCAGTGAGAAGTTGAATGAAGCGAAGGTGAAGTATTCCACATATGATAAGGAGTTTTATGCCATCATCCAGGCATTGAAGAAATGGAGGCACTATTTGATTCTGAGGGAATTTGTTTTATATAGTGATAACCATGCATTGCAGTTTGTGACTCAACAGGAAAATTTAAATCAGAGGCATGTTAAATGGGTTGAATACATGCAGAATTTCACTTTTGTGATAAAACATATTTCCAATACTGCTAACAAAGTTGTTGATGCTTTGAGAAGGAAGTGTTTGTTGTTGCAGGAGTTCAAAGTCAAGACGTTAGGTTTTGATGATCTCAGAGACATGTACGCAGATGATCCAGACTTTAAGGAAGCATATGAAGCAGCTGAGAATCCAGTTCTCATAGATAGAAGAAAATGGGTGAAATACATGATCCAAGAAGGATTGTTGTTTAGAGGAAATCAACTGTGTATTCCAAATTGTTCCATGACGGAGAACTTGTTGAAGGAAAAACACAGTGGAGGATTGGCCAGACATTTCAGTCATGATAAGACATTCGCGAAGCTGAGCGAGTCATACTTTTGGCTAGGGATGCGATCATAGGTCAAGAGGTTTGTAGACTGATGTAGAATTTTCCAACATTCAAAGGGAAGGAAGCAGAATGCGGGTTTTTATCAACCATTTCCCATACATGAGAGGCCATGGGATGAAATTAGCATGGATTTCATATCGGAATTTCCAAGGACACAAAGAGGATTTGATTCGATCTTTGTGGTAGTGGATAGATTTTCCAAAATGGCACATTTTATCCCATGTCAGAAAACCAGTGACGCGACTCACATCGCGAACCTATTTTTCAAAGAAGTAGTTCGACTTCACAGCTTACCAAGGAGTATAGTTTTGGACAGAGATACAAAGTTCATGGGGCACTTTTGGAGGACATTATGGAAGAAGTTGGGGTCTAACTTGTTGTTTAGTTCAGCTTATCATCCTCAGATGGATGGATAGACAGAAGAAGTCTGGGAGACTTGCTGAGGAGCCTGGTGGCAGAGCACCACAACAGTTGGGACAATGTATTGCCGCAGGCAGAGTTTGCTTATAATGACTCAGTGAATAGGAGCATAGGGAAGATTCCATTCCAGATTGTATATGGCATGCAGCCAAGAGGAGTTTCTGAATTGAGAGATTCGGAACAGACTGCTACTAGGAGCACTAGTGCAGAAGAATTCATGGAGGTGATGAAAGAACTTCACAGCCGGGTGAAGGAGTGATTGCAGAATTCAAGTCAGGAGTATAAGTGGAGAGAAGATCAACATAGAAGACAACTTCAGTTCGAGGTTGGTGACTTGATTCTAGCACACTTGAGGAAAGAAAGGTTCCCGAGGGGAACATACAATAAATTGAAAATTAAGAAAATCAGACCATGTAAGGTATTGAAGAAAATTGGAGAGAATGCTTATGAGATTGAATTACCCAATGGGATCATAATTTCTCCGATATTCAATGTCTCAGATTTATACCCATGTAAAATTGAGGAAACAGGAGCAGAAGGTGAACAACGAGAGTTTCAGTGGAAAAAATAGATGCCATTTGCAGAGAGATCACAGATGGAGTGCATACTGGACAAGAGAGTCAGTAAGAAGACCAGGAGGAAAGAATACTTTGAATATTTGGTCAAGTGGAAGGACCATCCAGTTGAAGATGCCATCTGGGAAAATGAAGCAAAGATTTTGAAGCATGGACAGACCGTGTAGGAGCTCATGGATAGGATCCCATGAAGATTTTAAAGCCAGGGAGTATGATGTAGGAGCATCACAACATCAAACGAGCCAGTGTGGAAAACAAAGGATAGCTGGACAAACCCAACCAAATTTTTGATTTTTCCCTTGAAGTTGATGCGCCAAATATAAATGAGATCATTTAATGAAGGCTCCTTGGTTTAATGTAATCAGACCTTGAGCACCCCGCTCTCATCTGAAGTAGATGGAGGCATTTATAGTAGTTAATGTAGGTAGATAGAAATTTAATTCTAGATTAGATTGTTTGGGAGCACAAGAGGGAAATGGGATATAGACACCCTCATTATGCATTGTAAGAGAGTTATAAACATTGGAGCATAGAAGAGAAGTAGAGAGCTGTGTATAAACACCCATGTAAAGTTATTTGGATTAATAGAAGAAGTTGATTCAAGTTCATGGCGTTGTGTTGTTCTCTGTGTATGTGTGTTGATTGATATGCTCATGAGTATTTACTTCATGTTATGCATTTGCTTTACATGCTATGTATGAATGATTTCTTGCTGAGTGTTTTAAATCTGAGAAAGGAAGTACAAGAAATGAGTTTCAATTGTTTCTCTATTTGAGCAAGGATTCCTACAAGGAGTGCAGTTGAAGTCGTCCACAAGGAGTGCGTTGACAGAAGGCTCAGATAGTTTAACTCTTGTTCTCGTTCACCCAGAAGTGAAATTGGGTTATAGGAGTCGTGCAAGGAGTGCACAGGCTAAGGAAAGTCTCAGTTGTGAATCCGAGTGAAATATTGAAGGACTGATGCTATAGGTGTGTGCAGAGTCGAAAGAACTCAATACTTGGAAGTGTTCAAGGATTGTCGCAAGGAGTGCGTGCAAGGGTCTTCTCAAAGACTCAGAATTGTGTGAAGCTCAGGAAGGACAAGGCTTTCAAGCTCGTCGAAGAGAGGCACAGGGAGTCTGTGTTGTGGAGTGTTTGAACAGGCACTGCAAAGTTACGCACAGGAGGACCAGTTTTCACAGAGGAATACTGGGTTCACGCCGTTGAAAACATCAAGGAGGAGAAGATAGATGGACAAGATCTTGTGGAGAAGATTTGAAAAATCTCATTAGCCATTGGATCTGCCAAAGAAGCGAGGAGGTTATGGCTGCGTTCGGAGTTCAATCTCTAGGGGTCGTGAGTTGTTGGATCATTGATCAGTTACCCGTTAGCCGTCTGATCTGACAGGAGTTGCACAGGGTTTAAACCCTCGTGATAAGAATAAGAACCCCGAGAAGCATCGGGATATCGAGGCATCGGGGTTCAGAAAATCGGGAGTCACGTGGACTAGAAGTCGGGGAAATCCATCGTGAAAATCTCGACGAGTTCAGAGCCATCCATCTATTGGGACAGGTGGCAGGGATCGAGAGTCCATCGGCATTTTGAAGATTCAAAAGTCAAGAATCTGAGACCTGTTGAACCCTGAAACGACGAAAGGATCATAGCCGTAGGATCTCAGGGAGGACACGTGTCATGTGGTCGTCTAGATTGGGGACGTGGTCGTCGAAGCTCAGAGGAGTGAGTGTTTATGATTTCGTAAAGTGGTGAAACCCTAGGGTTGACCTGGAACCATCCATCACTTGGGACACATGTCAGAAATCCGAAGAGAGTCGGGGTTCGGCATATCGGAGGTCCTGAGGACAGGATACTCTTGCAACTTGGAATTGCGAAACACGATATCCTGACAAGATGAAGGAATAGTGTGGGGCCACAACGGAGTTAGTGGAGGACAGGTGGCATGAGTTATCGGAGGTTCAGGAAAAGGAAAGTCCCAAAACCATAGACATCAGGATTTGTGATTCCACAAAGTCTGAAATCCTGACAGAAGTGATGGGACCATTGAATAGTCAACCCGCGTGTGATCAAAGCCATTGGGAAATTCCCCAAAAGGAAAAGTCAATTGTCGGGGAATTGACATTCATGGAAATCAGGGGAATCGAAGGCCAGTGAGATCGGAAGAGC
>CBVK0100043429.1:0-35195 GCA_900067695.1 Picea abies | reverse complement strand
TTATCAATCTAGTAGAATGTCTTTCCGATGCTGCCCAAACATCAACACTAAACTGGACCTCAAAGCTCAGGCCACACCCTCATACCGAAAAAGAAAGAGAAATCCACGGACACACAACACAAATGGACTCCGATCTGAGCATACATCAAACCCTGAATGAACTGGAACCACCAGAGAATGGAGCCGCAACCAGAAGAGAACTTGACCCAAGAAAGAGGCCACCCACCGAGGAGAGAGCCTGCGAACCACGCAGAAGGAGGAAAACGGATTGATCAGAAAGAGAAGATCTAACCGGAAGAAGGCACCTAGCTTGTCCCAAACCCTCCAAACCGTGCAGGCACAAGGCACCCAAGTCGAACCGACAGGAATCTACAACAGAGAAGCCAAGAGAAAAATCGAATGAACTCGCCATGGCATAAAAAGAATAACTGGATCTGGATCCGCAGACAGGAATAAGAGCGAGGGAGAAAGACGATGCAGAGGCCGCCGCGAGCCAGAGCCCAGGCAGGGACCTGCAGGCAAAAGAATAGCACCCAAGACGAGAAGCAAAGCCACCTAGTAAAGAAGCCCACCGAAGATAAGAACGCAAACAAAACCCCTAATCCAAGCACAGAATGGGTGATCTGTGAGAACACCACCAGATCTAAGGAGAGGGCAAGCTCCACACCCATCCCATACTCATAAAAGAAGAGTCCACGCGCAATAGAAACAAAATGGCAAGCAAAAGAACCACCGGTGGCCCATCAGAAGCAGAACGATCCATACAACATCCACGTAGAGATCGCGAGCGCATTAGCAAAGGGGAGAACACCGGCCATCCCCATACTCGAGCACCAGACGAGAAACGAAGAGGCCACGGAGGCGGACGCAAAAGATGCAACGAGAAAACAAGACTGCTGCTAGGGTTTCCCCTAGCCCCTCCAATCGTCATGTTTCACCACACCTACACCATTATTAACTCTAATGGGCCTTTCAACCACCATTACACCCCTACCCTTTCAGTGTGGGAAACCCTCACGGGGAAGAAAACCCAACAAAACTTCTTGTGATATATTTATTAGTCAAACAAGTACAATGACAGTACAAGACTTCTCCTTGAGAGAGAGATNNATGACAGTACAAGACTTCTCCTTGAGAGAGAGATAAGTCAATTACACTTATTGCTGTCTCTGTGTCTTCAAATATCTCTTAGCCTCTACCCAGGCCTGTAGCTTTTGCTGTTCACTTGATTCTGTAGTTGCTGCTGTCACAAATCTGTTTTGTAGCTGCTTGTTGCTGCCTCAAATATGCTCTTAAGGCTGCCCTGTAGTCTGCCTCAGAACAGGGTTATTGGCTGCCTCAAATCTGCCCCTAAGGCTGCCTCAGAACTGCCCTTAAGGCTGCCTCAGAACATAGTTACTCTGCTGCCTCAGATCTGTCCTAGCTGCTGCCTCAGAACATAATTATTGTGCCTCAGAATAGGCCTCCGAGCTGCTGCCCCAGAACAGAGTTATCAGCCTTCTAGCTGCTGCCTCAGAAGTGAGTGATCTGTTGTGTATGAGGGGTGCCTCCCCCTCTCTTTATATAGGATAGGCCACCTAGGTTAGGGCCGACTTTAGGATAGGTTAGGGCCGACTTTATCGGGGAGGTTAGACGAGGGTGGTTTAGAGGAGGGCAGCTAGGGGCCGACCTTATCAGGTCGGTTAGAGGAATATATATCCTTTGCAGCTGCTCACATTTCAACAGATAAATCATGCAAGCTCAATTATCATCAAATATAGAAATTTACATCCTTGCATGGCTCCTTGTAAATTGGTTTGGTTAGAGGTTAAGCTGAAACAAGTTTTATTAGATTGAACTGGATTCTTCCTGTGGTAGGGAGACTGCAGAGACAGTGCAGAACTGCATAGATAGTTGTTACAAA
This sequence comes from Picea abies, assembly GCA_900067695.1. Lineage (NCBI taxonomy): Eukaryota > Viridiplantae > Streptophyta > Pinopsida > Pinales > Pinaceae > Picea > Picea abies. The sequence goes on along the minus strand of CBVK0100043429.1, from coordinate 33,292 downwards.
CAAACTCTTTGTAATCTTTGAATATTTGTTAATAACTTAATACGGATAAATCACATTATCTTCAACCGCCAGACTGTAAAGTAGCTCGAGAGTTGCACTAAGAAAATGACTCAAGATAGCATACTTTATGTTGACAGAAACACGTAATCGAGTATATCTAAGAATATCGACCATTGCTTAATGGTGTTAAATTCAAAGCAGCTGCAGAGGATATTATTCCTCCAAGCAGCCCTCTAAGTAGCCCTCCAAGCAACCCTCTTCTTAGCTAACCTCCAAGCTGCCCTCCTGAAGCTGCCCTCTTCCTAAACTGCCCTCCTGGAGCTGCCCCCTTTCCAGGTCAGCCTAGATCGGCCCTAAGCTAGGTCGGCCCTAACCTAGCTGTCCTAACCTAAATCCTACCCTATCCTAGCCTAGGGGGCGGCCCTAGCCTAAGAGGTGGCCCTAACCTAAAGCTACCTAACCTAGACTCTATCCTTTATAAAGAGAGGGAGGCACCCTCTCTTCACATCAGTTTTCACATCAGTTTCTAGATCAGTTTTATGTCAGATTAGTTCACTTATTCTGAGCAGCAACTGGCAGCAACTAATCTATTCTAGTAGCATCCATCTTCTCTATCCTGTAGCAGCTGATAACTCAGTTCTGTGCAGCATATAAGAGGCTGTTCTATAGCAGCAAATATACTCTGTTCTGGAGGTGTTTTTGTAGAAGGTGTTCTGAACAACAACTATAGGCTGTTCCGGACAGCATCTAAGGGCCTTTTCTGAGGGTGGAAAAACTCTGTTCTGAGCAGCAATCTGAGGCATCCTTAAAGGCAGTTCTGAGTCACAGCCTTAAGGACAGATTTTGGGCAGCCAACAAGCAACAACAAAACAGTTCTGTAACAGCAGTAATAACTATTGTCTTAGTGCTATTTCTAAGAAGAGTCTTGTCAGTTCATTGTACTTGTTTGACTGATCAATATATCACAGAAGTTTGCTGGGTTTTCTTCCCCTTGAGGTTTTCCCAGGATAAATACTTGTGTCTCTGTGAATGATTGTTCTTATGCTCAAGTTTATCTGCCAAAGTTTTAAAAGAACACTACTGTTATCTTTTGTATCTGTTTATGCTTGAAAATTAACAAATGACACTTAAGATTAAGGAAACAAATAGTAAATAAGCTCTAGCATAACAGTGTTACTCCAGCAAAGTCCTAGTGCCAGGCAAACTGCCTACCGGCTGCAGCAAGAAGGAATGGCATACAACTAAGTATTAGGAGGCTGCAACAAACTTCCATTCAATATCAATGTTTCTAAGAATATTGACCATTGCTTAATGGCCTCTAAGATTAAGGAAACAAATAGTGAATGAGCTCTAGCATAACAGTATTACTCCAGCAAAGTCCTAGTGCCAGGCAAACTGCCTGCCGACAGCAGCAAGAAGGAATGGCATACAACTAAGTATTAGGAGGCTGCAACAAACTTCCATTCAAGATCAATCTTTCTGCATGCTTGCTAGAGATATGTCATTCAATAAATCTGGTTGATGTCCTCAACTACTTTTCGTCTTGCTTTACCTCTTCACCATCTGACTCTGCTGTACACTCTTTTGGATGAGGCATAGTGAAAGTTACAGACAGATATCTTTCATTTGCCTTTGGGAAAGGAGATGAGTTCTATAAGAAGCACATTGTCTTCACTTCTCCTAAATATACCCCCCCCCTGAAAGTGACGCTTCGACAAGCTGGATAGGCAGAAGTACATACAACAGCCCACAAGGGAAGAACACAAAGTGGCCTACTTGTGCAGGCAAACTGGCCTATGAGCGTCAACCACAAGGTGTCCACGAGGTCAAAGCTAATGCACAGGCTGTTGGGGGGATTGGAACCCTGGTATGCGGTTTGAAAGCCACTGTCCTCAGCCTTGAACCACAATCCAATTGGCATTTTCTTCTAAGTTTGCCTTTGTTCCAATCTCCATCCTTTGATTTTCAGATATTGACCTCTGGTTGGACCTTTCTGACAATCCAGTTAAAAAATTCCAGACCGCAGTAACCTCTACAAAATAATTCAAGTCCATTTGAAGGCTGGCAGCTTGAAATCCAATTCTTCATAGAATTGTTGAAAAGCACACTTGCATGGATATGACCAGTAACTTTGTAGGTTGTTTTTTCATCCCCAAATACTTGTTCTCTTCCATATAAGAATACATATTAAGAATGCACCATGCGCATCTAATGGAGAAGACTGAAATCCTAATTCTGCAAGCAGTATTTATACCCAATTAAACTTATCCAATGAGACAGGCCTAGCAAAAATATAAATGCACTACACATAATTTTTGTTCAGGCCCACTGTCACAAGAGATACATATTCTTTCTGTCTTGTCAGACAAGGGACATGCAATATTAGTAAAGTGATCTTCTAAATTCTATGCTTATTGGATGATGGATAATGGATAAGCAAAAGAGGCCCGTTTAGGTTTAATGAGGGCTTGCAATTGTGTCCATGCAGGAAGGGAAAGCTAATTCAATTCCAGTGTCTATTATGGCCTATAGAGACGTCATTTCTTGCATCACTTGAGAACACTCATGTGCAATACTTCATGATGTCCATAGCAACAACCTCTGCCCAATGTGGGGAGCAATGTCAAGCTGGAGGAACCAATCACCGAGAAACATCTTGAAGTTTTCATCTAGGACAGCTAATTGCTGCTAATGAGCTTGTACTTGAAGTTTTCCTCAGGCCAAGTACATCGATGTATTCTTTTAGTACATCTATGATTCTTTCCCTCAAATTGTGAAACAATCATGGCCATGTAAGCTTAACCTGAATTCCATACAGACTAAAGCTAATCTCTTCACAAAACACACAAACACTTAAGTAGCAAAAACAAGTGGATCATAAGATGAGAGAAATGGGTCCTAAATATTTTCTAGTCACACTCACAATTTAAAGGGAACTATAGTTCAAATGATTTAATTGATAGATGATAACACCTAGAAGAAGTATGATATTGATATGAACTTGATTGTTATGTGTACATCTCTAATGAAGAAGAGGTAAGAAGATATGCTGCAATATGTATCTCCCGCACGTGGTTAGGGTTTTCACCATTGCTGCCATGGAAGATTGGCACTGCCAGTGAATGAAGAATCCAAGAGATTTTGTACTGTCAACAGGGGTGTGGGAATTCATCGAGCTACATGGCCAAAGAGAATGGAGGATCCAACTCCTCCACATTTGAGATGGAAGCCTCAGATTTTGAGGCCTTAGTTATTGAAGCAATAAATGTAGTGAAGAGGGCCTGAGTAGATAAATAACGCTTCATTAGGTCTACAACAAGATTCCCATAAATTAAAATCACGACTTTCGACCCTAGGAAAATGTTCTTTTCTCAAAAAAGGCATTGTTGAGAAAAATCACGGTGCTGTGGCCAAATCATAGAATAATAGAGATGTAATGTGTAATGGACGACTCCCTTCATAAAAGGGACAATGTCGTTCCTCCGTTGTGAAAGAGGTTACCTTGCTTTCTTGTTTCAGAACAAGGAAGATAGGGATTTGATTTTCAGAAGCGGGCCATATTTCATGGGTCCTTGCAATATGTTACCTAAATTGATGGATATTAGACTTCAATCTGAAAGGGGGCATTTGTTAACATGTGACTTTTTCTTGCATGTACCAAGTAGTCCTAGTCCCCAAGTACATTATTATGTGGTCTGTTTTGTATGGAGTATCCTGATTTGCCCTAGAACTTTGGGAATATTGAGCATTTTCCTTGATATTGTTGTTGGGCCCAGTGTTTTCCTTGAAAGATTCATGTAGGGGTTGATGCCACAACTTTTTTTCTAAAGCTGCATGTAGGGCACAAGAACATGGACAAAACTGGCACGTACACCCCCTTGACTTGGTCAAACTTGATCAATGTGCACTCCAAAGTTGTTTTAGTCCGCTTTGATCATTGTTGAGGTGTGCAAGTCATGTATATCTCGGGATTATTCTATTTTGTGGACCCTTTTTTCATGTTAAACCCTAGAAGGATCAAGAAGCCTACAAAAATCTAAACTCTAGAAGGATCAAGAAGCCTACAAAAATGTTAAACCCTAGGATTTGTAGCTTGGTCTTAGATTTTTGATTGAGCTCAAGCTTTTTTATATTGGTCTGGAGAATGTTAGAGATTGTGGATTGGTTTTCTTCTCAACAAAAGGATGCCTAATTTGCACCTTTGTATCCACTTTCCCAATTTCTTCATGAAGGTTTCAGGAGAACCATTGGAGGATTGTTGGAGGACATCTCTGTAGACCATTGGACTAGAGAGATCCTTAAAGAGGAACAAACCCAAGGAGGAAGGATTTAGAGCCACGTTATCACTCAAAGGTATGGATTGGATTCAATCTTTTCTACTTTAATAGAATCTCCTTCCCCCCACACCATATTTTCTTGTCATTGGTTTAATGTTGTTACTTGAATGCTTTTCTTTCCTTCATTGAACTAATCAAGTAGATCTAGAAGGTGTAACGCACCCGACTCCTAAGTACTCTTTTAAGGGATGGGGCATCATAATGTTGTTTTTTCCTAACTATCTCAAATCCTAATTCCAGAATCTCCATTGGCTACTGCTCGCCATGAGCTTTCTAACGGTCGCCACCACACTAAAATTCGAGCTCTAGTTTGCAAGTTATTGCCTCCCGAAGTTATCCGGGCGTTATTAGTTGGGATCTTTGACGTTCGGCGCTGAACGCCCCTTTTCTTACTGCACGCATACTCGCCGAAGTCCCGCAATCTCTCGACATGGCCTTGGCCATTTGGTGATTGGCGTTCGGCAATCGACGATCGACGTTGAACGTTTCGGCGTTCGACAATTGGCGATCGATGTTGAACGCCCCTCTACTATACTACGCCCCAAATCTTTCGAACTCCCGAAGTCTCGGACTCTTGGAGTTCCGGTCGCATCACCAACCACATTGGCCAGGTGGGCACGAACCAGAGGCTAACACGCGGTGAGGGCTAGGGGTGACACATGTCCTTATTAGGGGGTGACACGTGTCATGCTCTAATAGGCATAAGGGGCATGTGAATCGTCCATATCCCGGTGACACGTGGCACCTTAGTTGCAGGTCCACGCCACCCTGGATGATGTCAGCGAGCCACGTCAGCCCCAAACATACAACCTTCTAACTTCTTTCAAACCTCACAAATGAGGTTTTTCCATGTAGATCCATAGATCCACGGCTCCCGTTACTTCGAAACTCTGGGCTTCGGAGCTTACCAACTCTTCACATCGCAAGTCCCCCGAAGAGCCAAGTCTCTAGACTCTCGAATCTAGCGCCAGGTGTCCTCTACCTGTCGACGGTTAAGATTCATTTCGTTGTTTGTGACTTCGAGAGTTTCCACACCTTGAAGACTCTTGGCCAAGTTCCTCCGGAATACCAAGTCTTTGGACTATAGGATCTCCTGTCATGTAGCCTCTCATCCAACGACTCTAGTCCAATGGGAAACATTTGATAGGGGACAAGAGGGGGCCACGTGTCGCTCCACGACGCGTTCCCGGTTGGTTGGGCAATTAAGAGGGGTTCTCAATGGAGTCCCTAGATCGACGGTTGAGAGGGATCCCGAAGGATCTGAGGATCGACGGTCCACGTCACTTCGTAACTTCGACATTCGGGGGTTCAACGTATATCTTCTAGCTTCCTCTCTGGAGTTTCGAATTTCCAAACCACGCCCGATCTATCGCCACATGCACCTAGCGTTCAAGACCAGAATTTACTCTGGTTTGTAGAGCTCCGGGGAAACTCGCGCGTCCCTATGTCTTCACATTGATACCGCCGAATACCCGAACTTCTGGATAGCCGTTGATCTGTGGACACGCGTCCCTCTATTCTCAACGGTCCAAATTAACTTCGTGACTCCGACATTCGGGAGTTTCGGTGCTAGACCACCCCTATTCTCCCGAAGTGGAACTTCGCCGAAATACTTAACGCTACCCCTTCCGAAGTCTGATCTAATGGCTAAGAGAGATCTCCACTGTATTCCCAGATCCACGGCCCTCATCAATTCGCGAGTCCGGCCTTCGGCTGTTTTTGAGAGTTGTGGAGTCATAAGTCCTGAAGTCCCGAAGCCAAAGTAGCTTCACTCCTTTTGGGCTTAGCGAGGGGTTTCCAACCCTGGGTCATATGGGGTCATATTGAGGTTCTGGGTTACACTCAACTCTTAGTCAAGACTTGGTTAAGGCCATGGGTATGAGCCCTCGGTCACATGGGTGGAAAATCTGAAGGAAACACCCTTCTCCCACAGAGTTGAACTTGACATTCCCGCTAAGGTAAACTCAAAAGGTCAGCAGGACTTAGACGTCTCAGTTAATCCTGCGAATTCACATCCCACAACTTTCTAGTGGCTAAACTTAGGTAAATTGAAGACCATGTAAATATAGCAGTTTACATAAGCAAATGAGCATTTCTAATAACTGTTCAAACACTGCAAAACTTAACCATAAACACAGACATTCAATCATCACATCCAATGTATTACACAGAGTATGAGAATACTTATCAGAACTGGAGAATGTGAAGCGACTGCTGAAAGGGGTGCATGTTTCCACCCAACCATAGGCACAACCACTCCCGACGGATTTATCGCTGACCACCCCCGAGCTAGACCATGATGCTTTGAGAGAGATTCTTTCTCCTTGCTCCACGACAGTCAGGGACAAAGGTTACTCTCCTCCTCCCACAGGATCTTGGCAACCAGTTTTCTCTACACCAAGCAAGGAGGTCTGTGCAAGCACTTCCTAATGTTGATGATTACAGCTGCGTGAGACATTGTCCAAGACATAGACTGATTGAGTCGACTTGAGAGAGAGCCCCTGATATGGGAGTGTGGTTCCTATCTGAGACAGAACTGGAACGTAGTGATGGCTTCCTCCGTATAGAGAGTTGAGAAGAACTCCAGATGATTCTACTGTGTAACGTAGTGAGAAAGGAGATTTGCTGAGTTGGACGTGCCTGTGGCTGAGCACAAGGTGAACGTGTGAATTCCCATAGAGCTGGGTGCATCGTCATGAGACAGAGATGAAGATGATGTATTAGCCTCCTCTGAGCAGAGATTTGAGATGATGAACTCCAGACGACTCTCCTATGTAATGCAGTGGGAAAGACGATCTGTTGAGTGGACGTGCCTGTGGACGAGCACAGGTGAACGTGATCCTAGTGGCTGAGCACTAGTGAGAGTGGTTCTCCTGTGTAATGCAGTGAGATAGAGTTATGGATATCCCTATGGATGTGCCCCTAGTGGTTGAGCACTAGTGGGTGTATGAGATCCCTTGCTATATTGTTCAAGAGTCAGACCTGCCTGTAACCCTAATTGTAATGTAAAGGGTACAGGTCAACCCTTAATGTAATTGATAATTAATGTAAAAGATAATTAATCTGGTTAATATTAATTATATTGTGAGATAGAGAGGTCAACCTTGTTGTGCTAATAGACACTTCTGTTGACATGTCAAGTCTAATATAAGTAAAGGTAGATTCCCCATTGAGGAATCATATCTTTTGTGTAAGTTTGGAAATTTCAGCAAGTACATCTTCTTGGGAAAAGTGCGCACCTCTCTTGGGCGCTAGTCTTCTAGGGTTTGTGAGCACCCTTTTGTGTGCTAGGTTTTCTTGGTGGTAGAGGTCTTTCTCTTGAAGAATATAGCAAAGGATTGGCTGGGTTTTCTTCCCTTGTTGAGAAGGGTTTCCCAAGATACTTCTTGTGTACTTGTGCATGGTGTTTCTTCTTGTGATCTTTGTTGCTGCAACTAATTGTCTATGGTTTAAGTAAAATGCTAAAATGGAATGAACTTCATGCTTAAGCCTGGCTTATTGAAAAATCAACACCTAAGTCACTTGTCAGCCTTGTTTATCAGCTTGTAGCGAGACCTTGTCCATGGCATCTTACAGCCAAAACATTCTTGGTTTCCCTCACCATCTCTCTCATAGCATCCATGGGCTATCTTGGCAAACTCCCCCCTTTCAACAGTTGTGCAACACATAACCATTTTCTATTAATAACAGAAAATTCATACATTGACCCTTTTATACAAAGGTTCATCAAATCAAACATTCATACATATTTAGTCCGCCATAGTCTCTTGGCCAGTTATAGTTATATTTACAAACTGGGGAAAACATGGGTGTTACAAAAGGGTTTTTACTTTACTTTGCAAGTTAGATCTTGGGTTTTGATACTTGTAGAGTAGGAAGGTGTTTTTTCTTGTCTTGTGTGTAGGGTTATTGGAGTTGGACCTCCTTGGCTTTCTCATCCATTTAACTTTGGAATATCCATCAAGGAGTGCAAGTTATAGTGTCCTCTCTTCCCTTTTACCGAAAGCCTAGTTGCTTTCTTGCTTGCTTAGCTTAGTGAAGTAAAAATTGATTTGGTGAGGGTCATCTCAAACATTCTTGGTTTCCCTCACCATCTCTCTCATAGCATCCATGGTCTATCTTGGCAAACTCCCCCCTTTCAGCAGTTGTGCAACACATAACCATTTTCTATTAATAACAGAAAATTCATACATTGACCCTTTTATACAAAGGTTCATCAAATCAAACATTCATACATATTTAGTCTGCCATAGTCTCTTGGCCAGTTATAGTTATATTTACAAACTGGGGGAAACAGGGGTGTTACATAAGGGTTTTTACTTTACTTTGCAAGTTAGATCTTGGGCTTTGATACTTGTAGAGTAGGAAGGTGTTTTTCCTTGTCTTGTGTGTAGGGTTATTGGAGTTAGACCTCATTGTCTTTCTCATCCATTTAACTTTGGAATATCCATCAAGGAGTGCAAGTTATAGTGTCCTCTCTTCCCTTTTATCGAAAGCCTAGTTGCTTTCTTGCTTGCTTAGCTTATTGAAGTAAAAATTGATTTGTCTATCCTACGCTGCGGGGGAGCACCCTCCTTGCCCCCGCTCTTGAATCGTGCTCCCAAAGGGAGTGATTTTAGGGAGTGTGCTCTCGGGGGAAAAAAATCGCTCCCTACTCGAATCGAGAGCGCTCATGGAGCGATGCTTCTTAAGCGCTCCCGGATAGATCCTAGGTCGCTCCTGGGTTGCTCCCGAGCAAATTAAAAACGCTCCTCGACATTTTGCGTGCGTGAGGCCCTCTTGGGCAATTTTTTGACTTTTTGGGAGTGTGTGGGAACCAAGACAAGGTTCCATAAGAGAGGAAAAGGTATGGTTAGGGTTTCTAAGGGATTAAAACACTCACTCCATTTTTCTCTCATTTTATTTCTCATTTCACTCATCTTTGCTAGGAGGGTTTTGATTGGGTTTATTGCTAGTTCTTGAGAGGATTGAAGGGAGATTGAAGGGAGATTGGAGAGCTTGGAAGGGAGATTGAAGGCTGCCATTTGTGAGAGCTTGGAAGAGAGATTGATTGATACCGTAGTCATATTCAACCACCATTGGAGAGCTAAAGAAGTAGGCTCTTAAGACCATTCTTGTTTTTTTTTCTAAAATCCATATGTTGTAAACTATATTATGCTATGTTGAATATTTGAATGTTTTCTTCTCCTACTCTTTCCCATTTCTCCTCCATCATTCTACTGCAGGTAGTAAGTTATTATCAAGGTTCAACAATCATGATGATGATGTCAATGTGGTATGTCATTTTGGTTCCATTTTTTATTATGATGGTGGTGGGAATCAGAGGACGTCGAAATACCCATGATAGTGACGAAGAAATAGAAGTGGATAGCACATACCAAGGAGAGGAGGAAGGAATGGCAGGGGATGAAGACAACGAAAATGCTAGTGATGATCCCCAAAAACCCAAAGAGAATTTAACATCTCTGTGGAAGTATGTCACAAGGCTTGGGGGAGGGGGTGGAACCACAAAATTTACATGCCACCATTGTCCTAAAAATTACACAGGTTCCTATACCTGTGTGAGAAAGCATCTATGTGGGACTATGTATTGGGATGAAGGTAAGAGTATAGGAGTCAAAACCTTTGTGAGCGTGCCACCCAAAGACAGACTCAAATACCAAAGGGAAGAGGAGGCATCGCAAAACAAATTTAAAAGACCAAGGGTTGAACTTGAGAGTGCACAAAGAATGTTCACTGGTCGATTTGCACCCCCCCATGCTAGTGCATTCTCGCCTTCGTCTTCAGGGCGTAGAACACTATTAGATTTCCTTGACCAAGGTTGTAGAGATGATGTGGATACAAAAATTTTCAGGTTTCTCTATGCATGTGGTATACCATTCAATGTTCTTCGCTCACCATATTGGCATGAAATGGTGCAAGCCATCAACGGTGCCCCTAAAGGATACAAGAACCCCGGGTATGACAAAGCTAGAACCTTGGGACTTGACAGGGAAAGAGCCAAAATCCAAGGTGTTGTAGGAAAATTTACAAATGATTGGAGCTGACATGGGGTATCAATTGTATCTGATGGTTGGACAAATGTTTTTTTTTTTTTGACGAGAACGGATAGTGGTATTTGATTATAAAGAAGGTGGTCTTGCCACTGGTGCGATTACAAAATGGGTTGTGCTTCACTGAGCGATTGCCTTCCTGGTGTTTACTACTGTTCCTAAAAGCAATAAGCCCGAATCCTTAACTAAAGGTGCTAACAAAAGTTAACGATTACAGATTTATTTATAGCATTGGTTTCTATACAAAACGCCAATCTTGCTGAAGATGTGTTGAGCTCGCTTTCATGCTGAGCGACTGGATTAGTTCTTTCGGTCTTGCTTCCATTCATTGTTGAGCTAAGACATTTTTACCTCCAGTTGGCCTATTCTTTCCTCGAATTCTTGCTTGGGGTTCTTGAGTTCTTTGTGCAGCTTGCCCAGCTCTTCAGTAAAACCGATTTTGGTGGTGGAGATGTCCTCTTCCAGCTTCTCAAGACGTCTTCCTGCTTCTGAGTCTAGATTTTCGAGAAAGTCCAGTTGGAACTGCCGCAATTGCTTTAAGTTTTCCAGTGCTGTGTCCATCGCCTTCAGTCTTTCTTCTGTGCTTGGCTTGTTGCTCGAGCTTGATGCCATTTCTTGATATCTTTCCCCTCTTCTTGCGCCCTGTTGCTTCGATGGAAATTCCTCAAGAGGTCTCTGCTTAGGAGTGGCTTGAGGCTGAGGAGGCGCCTCCGATTTATGCGCTCCTTCCTTCCCCTTCATAATTTCAACCCGATTTGCTAAATCTGTGAGGCATGGGCGTAGTGATTCTCTGTCTCCTCCTTGTCTGAAGTCCGCTGTCTCATGATACCCTTCCTTGCCCCTTCTGCCCAATAGCTTTGTCCTGACATGACTTAATCTGAGCAGTTTTCCCATCTTCCTTGCTTCTTTTCTCCAACTTGCCTTTTTGAAAGTGGAGGGCTGGCTCTCATGGATCAAGGTAATTCCACACTGGATAACGTTCCATTTACCTTCAAATTTCCCGGCGCCAAGAGGGTGCCTTTGTTAGCCTCAACGTCCGCCCTTTCGTTTAGCTCTCTTAACACATGGTAGATCTTATAAGAGTGGAAGTTCCCAAGAAGGAGGTGGATTTTTTCCAAGAGGTTATTGAGTTTCGCGCTTTGGGTTTTAGAATGGTGAATTATGGCTTTGATTACCATTCTGGAGTCGCCTATTATAACCAGGTCCTGGACCCTGTGCCTGCTTGCTTGATTTAGCCCTTGCCAGAGTGCCAGGGCTTCTGCTCTGTTGTTGGTTTCGATTCCTAAACCCAGGGCGTAGTTTATTGTTGTTGCTTCGTTGGGGCTTTCAATTATCCCTTCTCCTCCTGCTAGGCCCGAGTTCCCTTTTGAGGCCCAGTCAAAGGACAGGATATGGACATTTCTCTTTTTTTTTTCCAATTGTCGAAATCCTGTTTTCCTTTCCTGATTTCCCATTCCTCTTGGTTTGGGGTGCTAGCCTTTATCCCATTATGACTTTGGATTTTAAATTGATCCAACCAAAGTTCCTTTGTTGCTTCTAGCATTTTGTTGTTTTTTGATTGGCATAAGTAAGGTGCACTTTCGCCGAAGAGTGCGTGAGTTTTGGTTACCACAAGGGTTGTGCTTCTTTTACAGTCTCTGAAGATTCTGTTGTTTCTTTCCAGCCATAGATTCCACAGGATGAACTTTGGGAGGACCTTCCACAGAGCATAGGCTTGGCTTCGTTTATGTATCTTGAACGGGTAATTGGAGTCCCACTGTTGGAGAAGACTTTTGGTGTCTGGAGGGAGGTTGATGACACTTTGTGTTCCTATTGCCAGCTTCCAGACTTCTTTGGAGTAGTCGCAGTTGAGAAGGAGGTGGTCTGTAGTTTCTTCAGCCTGTAGACAAAGAGGACACCTGTAGGGGCCTTCCCATCCTTTTCTTTTGAGGTTTTCCCCTGTTTGGATGCTATTGTGGGCAAGGGTCCAGATAAACATGTCAATTTTTGGGATGGACTTGGACTGCCAAATTGCTTTCCAGATGGACGGGTTAGGCGGGACGTTGGGAACGTTTATAGTGAGACGGTAGCCTTCTGTTGTGGTGTAGGGCTTGGAGTTCCCTCCCCAGCCTCTTTCGTCCTTTACTTTTTTTTTGAGGGGGGCTTTCCCCTGAAGACAGAGCTTTAGGATGCTCCATTCCCTTTCTAATTCGGGGGGTCTGTTGACCACTCCCCACCCTTACCAAGTCTTGTACTTGTCATTCCCCCAAATTGAGATGTCAAAGAGAGAATTTATGTTTTGACTTTCCATCCAGTCTTTGAGGCGCAACAGGTCCTATCTCGGCCCTAGGGGGGGGTCTCCCATGATTGAATCTTGCCAAATTTTAATTTTCTTTCCATTTCGTGGCACCCAAGTGAGTTGAGGGTTGAAGTGGGGCATAGCCTTTTTGCAGAGGGTAAAGATAGGGGATCCCTTAGATTCCCTACACGGATATTCTATGCATCGTTCCCTTGGCCCCCTAAAGTTTTTTTTCCATAGTGCCAATTTGCTCCAAGTTGGTTTTCCGGTGACAATAATCCAGAGCAACTTTGCCCCCAAGGCCAGGTTCTGAACTTGGGGTTTTTTTGAAGTTGAGGCCGCCTTCCAAGAGAGGTTTAGAGGTTTTTTCCCAGTTTATCAGATGCATTTTCCTTCCTGTCTGTTTTCCTCCTTCCCAAAGGAAACGTCTTTGCAGTGCCTCGATTTTTTGAATTGTGGAGGCAGGGGCTAAAAGCAACGAGCTCTAATAGATGGGTATGCTGGCCAGAACTGCTTTAATCAGGACAACTTTCCCAGCTAGATTTAGCCAGTTCGCCCCCCAGGAGGAAATTTTATTTTTTAGGTTGTCAATCAGTTGGTTCCAATGTGAGGCTCTTGGGGCAGATTTGAATATAGGGATTCCCAGGTATTTGAAAGCCTCCCAGTTGGTATGCCCTTCCATCCCCAGAACTCTAGTAATTCCCATCATTTCATTTGGCGTAATATTCCATCCATAAATCTTGCTTTTGGCCTGGCTTATTTCACTTCCTGAGACTGCAGCGTAGGCTTCCAATTCCTCCTTAAACTTCTTTGCTATTATAGGGCTTGCACCTCCCAACAACAGAGTATTGTCCGCAAATTGTGCATGATTTATGTCTTTCACCCCTTGCGCTATTCTTAACCCCTGAAGGTTGTTTTGACTTTGGGAATTTTCCAGTTGATAGCTTAGAACTGAAGCTTGGATTGCGTAGAGGAGGGGTGAGAGGGGGCACCCTTGCCTTAAGCCTCTGGTGGCTTGGAAAAACTTTGTTACTCTTCCATTCACCATGGGGGCTATCCAAGGTGATCCTATACAAGCTTTAATCCATTTTACAAAAGACGGTTCGAAATCGAGTTTTATTATCATACCTTTGTCTTTCCTTCGGACGCTTGAGTGAAGGGCCTCTTGAACTAGGATGATGTTATCTGCAATATACCTGCCTTTGATGAAGCCTCCCTGGTTTTCGGGGATGATAAGAGGGAGGATTGTTTTGATTCTGTTGGCTATAATTTTGGTGAGGATTTTGTAGCTTGTGTTGCAGAGGGAGATTGGCCTGAAGCGGTTGAAGTTGACTGCTCCTTTCTCTTTCGGGATAAGCGCCAGGAAGGCCGAGTTTGTGCTCCTGCCAAGCTTGCTGCTCGTTTGCGATTTCCGGATCATCTTGGTGTGATCAGATTTTATTATTTCCCAGCACTGTTGATAGAATCTGGCAGTGAAACCGTCCGGGCCTGGGGCCTTGTCTGGGTTCATTTGGTCTAGTGCCTCCTTTATTTCCTGCTGCGTTACTACCTTAATCAGCCTGATGTTGATGTCCTCCTTTATGAGGTTTGGAATAATGGAGAGAGGGTATAGATGAGGGTCTATGACTGTGCTTTGCGGTTCTGAATAGAGGGCTTCAAAGGTTTCAAAGGCTGCTTGTTTTATGCCTTCTGGATCTGAGATTATGTTATTTTGAACCTGAATTTCTGTCATTGCTTTATAGTGCTTTCTTGCCTCCGCTTGCTTGTGGAAGTAGCTTGTATTTTTATCTCCTTCTTTTAGCCAAAGGCTTTTGGATTTTTACCTCTAGTAGCATTCTTCCTCTCTGCAGGCTTTGTGCCATTGTCTTTGAAGACGGTCCTCATGTTGCAGGCCCTCTTGTGTGATCTCTTTGTTTTCCATTTCCAGCTGATGGTTCTCAAGTTGCTTTTGGGCTTCTTTGCGAGAGGTGATTGGGTTTGCTTGGCCCTTTGCCCAAGATTTTAGAGCTGTCTTTAGCCTTCTTAGTTTCTCTTCCCAAACATAAAAAGCTGAGCCCTTGACAATGCTTGTCCAAGATTTGGATACAAGAAGAAGAAAGTCTTTGTCTTGGATCCAGGTCGGGTTAAATCTGAAAGGGATGGGTCCATGGACTTGGTCGGTCTTGATTTCTATGCGGATGGGCTTATGGTCTGAAATGCTATGAGGAAGGATCTCTGAGGTCGCTGCGAGCCCAAGTAACAAGAAGGAGCTTTGGATGAGGAATCTATCTAGCCTGGCAGCAATATGCCCAAGTTCTACCCTTTTATTAGTCCACGTGTAGAGGCCTTTTGCAGGTTTGATGTCTACTAGATCCCAGGCTGAGATTAGGTCTTCCACCCATTCTCTAGCTGGGTCTCTCACGATGGTTCCCCCTCTTTTTTCCTCCTGGGCCAGGGTTACATTTAGATCCCCTCCTAAAATGATATTGTCAAGTTCATTTTGTTGTAAGAAGTCTTTTAGGGTTTCCCAGCAGTGTTTTTTTTCCTCTATATGTTGCGGTACATAGATATTGAAGAGGCTTACCAGATATCCCGAATCTTTGTGGAGGATTTTGGTGTGAATCCAGTGCATGCATGTGTCTGAGCTGATCAGATCTATTTTGGTGGTGTTCCACAGTGTGCAGAGCCCTCCTGAGGCGCCTCTGGCGTTTTCGGCTATTCCTTGGATGTTTCTCCATACGTTCAATGAAGCTTTGAGGGAGTCTTGTTGACTCATCTTGGTCTCCTGGAGGAGTAGGATGTCTGCTTTCGAAGCTTTGATAATATCCTTGAGTGCTTCCTCTTTCCTTTTGCTACCAAAACCCCTACAATTCCAGGAGGTTTGATTCATCAATTACCGTGGGGGGAGGAATGGCCTCCTTGGGAGGCTTTGGATAGCTTTCTTGTTTGCCGAACGCTGATCAGTTGCTTGATAGTTGGCTGTGAACCTTTTAGGACGTCTTTGTAGGTTTCTTGGTCTCTTTCTGCTTTTTTGGTTTTTCTGCCTCTTCCTGTTTTCTTTGGGGTGGCCCAAGCTTCGCTTGCGCCTTCTGAGTCGCTGCCTGACGAGATCTCCCCTTCCTCTGTGCCTTGACTTGCATCCATCCTTTGGGGGGATTTGTTTTGCTCCTCTTCTTCTGTCATCAATTGATTTCCTCTATCTTCAGGGGTTTGGTTTCCTCTTGTTTCTTCCACTTGGGCATCTTTACTTGGTTCTGCTGTCTCATCGCCAGTTCCCCGAGCCAAGATACTGAAGTTATTCTCCTTCTCTTTGCTTCCTGGGTCCTTGGCTTGTGTTGGGGCTGTCTTTTCGCTTCTTGGTCCTTTTGTTTTGGGTTTCCCTTTCCAAACCTGTTGCCAGCCTTCATCCCCTGCTTTCTCTATATTGAGGTTTTTTGGGCAGTTTCTTTGGAAATGGCCGTATTCATAACAACCTCTACATTTGAACGGGAGCTGTTCGTAATCAAGCTTTTGGAAGTGTTGCCAATCCCCAACTTTTAGTTTTATCGCTTCCGGCAGCCCTACCTCCAGATCTACTTCCACACAGATCCTTGCGCAGGAGTATTGGTCTTTTGGGTCCGCTCTGTCGATGTAATGTCCCAATCCATTTCCGATTGCTTGAAGCGAAGAGGGATTCCAGCAGTGTATTGGTAGATTCGGGAGTCTAACCCAGACGGGGACGTCTTTGGGCACTTCTGAGGCTGAATCAAAGCTTGGGGTCCAGCGGTTCAAATAGAGCCCTTGAGTGCCCATGAAGTATGGTCCATTTCTAAAGATTAGATCTCTGTCCTCCTGGGAGATGAATTCGAAGATAAAATATCCTCTCCCAACCGCATAGCACGTTACACTATTTGTTATCAGCGGCCTCCAGTTCCTTTGGATCCAGTTGTTTGTGGTTCTGGCTGAGGGCCAGAGTCCCATGAATTGACCTACCAGGCCTCATTCTGAAAGGGAAATTGCGACCTTCATTGGGTGATCAGGGGGAAGGTCAATCTCCGGGACGACGTCTAGTTTCTTTACGAAGCTTGGGGGTTCTGAAGGTGGAATCTTCTTACTACAGGCTGCGACGAGCTTTCGAAAGGAGGTGGCACGAGAGGGAGGGGGCGGCGGCTCCCCTCCTCCCTGAGAAGCCATGGAGGCGGCTAAGAGCGAACCCTAAAATCAGAGCTACGCATCCGAGAGCTACCCAAAAAATCCGTTTTTCCTCGGTTCAAGAGGAGGGCAATGTTATCGTTGGACAAATGTTAAAGGAAGGCCGTTGATAAATATTCTTGGTGTGTCCACTAGTGGTGCGGTCTTCCTTTTAGCCTGTTGACCACCTATTTCAACTAGGGGGTCAACTCCATGTACCATGAAGATATGCACTGGATGGTGCTACAAAGTTGAAGACTTGTTGGTTCTACAAGGCCGTTTTGGCCTCAATACTTCATTTTGTAATTGGAATTTCCGCTCCCCTGCGTGGGATTATAATGTAATGGGTCTGCATGGATCATACTTGTAGGTTAGTTGCCTAGGACTTTATCATTAGGGAAGTCCTTTCATCGAGTGTTTTTTGCCTAGGTAATTAATTTGGCCTAACCGACCTTTTTAATTACCCTTGAGTTTTTCACTCCCACAATAATTCTCCAAAGTGGTGAAAGACATTCTAATGATCAAGCCCAATGGGTGACTAGGGTCTAGGAATGTTGTAAATGACCATACTAGACATCTTCGAGAGTCTTGCGGAATTCCGTCAAGTTTTGATAGTTTTTTTTTAATTTTTTAAAATTACCTAGTTAATGGTAATTTTTAATTATTTTTGACGAAAAAATGTAAAAACTAGGTCCTTGGGATTTTTGATAGGGGTATTTGTGCTAAAAAAAAATGGAATGAGACCCTTTACACCCTTGGACCAAGTTTCAACTCAATTGGACAAGTTTTGCTAGGTGTTTGTCTATGAGGAGTCCAAGTCAGTCTAAGTCAACAATTTAATTGCTTAATTTGACAAAGTCAAAAATGTCAAATAATTGTAAAATGAGCAAAATGGTTAGAGAAAGAATGGGAGAAGATGTCTAAACCTTTTCCTAAGCTACTACCCAAACCCCTTTCCTAACTTTATTTCACTCCCATCACCTAGCCACAACATCATTTAATCATCCCCCCTAGGGAAGTTGCGCCCCCCTTGAGGAAAAAGTCATCTAAAGTAAAAAGTTAAAGGGGGAAGCTTCCTCCCTCCCTAAGTGCACCTCCCTTTGTCTAATTAGCTGTTGGATAAAGTAAAAAAGGTTCCAACTCATCCTCCACTCAAGTACCAAAACCCAAAAACCTCCCAAACCCTAAAAAGTGCGCCCCCCTCCTTGAGATGCTCAATGATACTTGGTGATTGACACTTGGAAAGCATCCAAGAGGGGTAGCTCTTGCTTCCCAAGTATAAATAAAGACCCTCCCCTCTTCATTTCTCATCTATTCTTTTCCTACTGTTATTATGCTCAAATTTTTCCCATCTTTCCCATTCTCTTCTCTTTCTCATTCTTGCTCTAGTTTTTGGTGAGAAGCTTGTTGCAAGTATTTGCGGCAATCTTTTCCATTATCAATAAAGAAATCTTTGGAGACAAATGGTGTGTTAAGAGTCTTCTTGGTGCATCAAATATTGGAGGTGATATTGCTTGGTTTTTCATTTGTGTATGCATATTTTCAAGTTTAGAGTAGAGATCCCAACCAAAGTATTTTGCTTGGGTAGATTTGCAATAGTATTGTTGTAGATCTAAGTGAATATTTTATAGATTTACAAAGTATTTTGTATTTCCTTGTAGATCTACTCACCCTTTGTTCTATTGCTGTAGTTTGCTTCACAAATATTTGTAGTTCACTTCAAGGGTTTGAAAGGCTTGTTTCAGATTTAGAAATTTGTCTTCCTCGTCCAATTTGAGCCGCTAAATTTTCTGCATTTAATTTCTGTACATTTCCATAATTTTTTTGAGCATTCCAACCTTTAGAATATGTCATTTACTTCATAATATCTTGCTGATTTTTTCTGCAGAAATTTTCTGTTATTACTAACAGAAATTTTTTGAGTTTTTGTCACATTTTGCAACATTTCCAGCAAGCTTTTGCTTGCTGGTTTTTTGCAGGTTGGTGACATAAAGAGGGATCTACAACCCATTTGGGGCATCTACAAGTCAAAGATCAACCTCCCAAGTTGGGGTAACTATTACCCATCTTCTATTCATTGTAAGCAAGCCCAAAGAGAGTCTCTTGGGCTTGCACTTCACTAAGTTTTGTAAATTTCTGCAAGTAATTTTTCATTCTTTGCCTACACCTAGCATAGTGTTTGGCCAAGCCAACCATGCTAAATCGTATGGCTAGTTGTTACTGTTTTTATTTCAGCATTGTTTTACTTTTTGTTTGCCCCACTTGTCCTTAAGACAAGGTTGTATATATAGAAGGCCTCAAAGCAAAATGTACAACACATGAAACATATACAAGTGAACCTGGTACAATAACAACCACTCTCGGATGCCTTGGAGTTCCTTGAAGACCTCCCCACAAGCCTTGTGAAGTAAGGCGCCCCTTGCCTTGGTGTGCCTTTCTTTCTTTGCTTGCCTTTGTCTTTATCTTGATGCCTTTGCTTTGCCTTTTCTCTTGCTTGACCTTTGAACTCTTGCTTGCCTTTGCCTTGCCCTTGTAGTAGCCTCCTCCTCTCAAGAAATCCTCCCACAAAGAGATAGTGCACCCCCTCCTCAATCAAAAACCATAAGTAGCTCCCTCTTCTTCACCCTTGCGCCCTCTACTTCCTAGAGTGCGCCTAAGCAAGTGAAGGAGACCTCTCCATGAAGTAAGAACCTCCCATAAGTTAGAAGGATGCTCCCTCTCTCAAGGATGTGCCTCTCCTCCTAGCAAATGCGCCCTTGCTCAAGCAATTAACTGACAACAATGTTTACCCTTCCTTGCTATGCGCCCTCCATCTACTATCAAGAACTCCTCTCCTCAACAAGATGGAACCATCCACAAGGAGCGCCCAACCTTTGCTTGATGCGCCTCTTCTCCTCAAGATGCGCGCCTCCACAAGCACTTGCGCCCTCTACTAGATATATGCGCCCACAAGGAAGAAGAAGCCCATACACCATGGCTTGCTCTCCATGGTGAACTAGACCCAAGCTATGGCTTCTCCTATGCTCTCAACCTCATGTGCCCTCTCCTCCTCAAGATTTGCGCCCAAGAGCTTCTCCTCCTCTTCTCCTCTCCTCTCAAGTGAAGAATGAGTCTCATAAATGTACTATACCCTCCTTTAGCCTCCTTCGGCCAAACCCTAAAAGTTCAATGGCCTAGATCCAATCTAGCCAAGTCTAATCAATGGGTGAGATTCAATCCCTAAATCTCACTTAGGAAACCCACTTTCCTTAGTTTGCTTTATGTCTATTAATTCACCCACAAAGTGAATTAATTGTCACTTTAATGACGTAAGTGACATATTTCACTTTTGACTTAAATCTCCTAAGTCAAAGTGAAATTAGAATCATAAAGTAAAGTACAAGGGTAATAGTCTCCCCCTTTGTGTTTAGAGACTCATAAACACATGGGGACCACTTTCCAAGGTACCCAAATCTCAACACTTTGATGCTAGGAGAGTTAGGCTTCGTTTTCATTGTACTTCCCCCAAGATCATACAACCAATGCCCATCAACCTTGGCCATTCCCCAGGTGGTATCATTTGGTAGTGTATTGGCCATTTCACGGTGATTGATGACTTGGAGGAGGACACCCTCCCTTGGCTTCCCCTTGTATTTGGCAGCCAGCTTCAGCAGACCTGGTCATCTCTTCTTGGCTTAGTACCCTTGCTCTTAGTTCTCACTACTTCATTTTGTACTATTGTACTTTAGCATTTAGACTTCTTCTTATATTTGGTTTGTTTCTTTCTTCTAGCTTCTGCTCTAGGATATGCTTTTGCACTCCCACATTGTACGTTTGCTGGATGTAATCCTCCGTCCCATGGACCTACTCTTGTGGTATTCATTAGACATTAACAAAATTATCTTATCTTAGCTTATCTAGGTGGGGCACACCATGCAAGAGGAGTGGGGCGTACTAGGAAAGAATAATCTATCTGTAGTTGAGGTGCTCTCACTCTTATTAAATGCAAACACACAACAACAACTAATCACTAGTCCAATCACAGTCTAAAAATAGAAAATCCCTATAATATAGGAAATGATGCCAAATGAAAGGGAATGATGAGGAGATTCGGAGCAATAAACCAACAAATGTAAAGGTTATTTTGACCTCATCATAGATGATTTATTAATTTGGGATAGTCTTTGATCACTGTGGCTTGAGTCAGCTGAACTTTGCTAATAAGACTATGTTTTCAGTTTATCCATACAATTGTAAATTTCTGGTTCATGATGATACTGTGGAAACACCTTTTTACCTGCTGTAAGATAGATCCTTCCACCATAATTTTGTTTTTTCACTTGAAAGATTTGATATAATATCTAAAGACATTTTTTTGAATTTTTGGACTAGTCTTTGATCTAGCTTATTGAAGACTTTTTGCTTTATTAACCAAGTGATTTGTTCCAAAGGTGTATTTTTTATCTCTCAATGCTAATGTGTCCTATTTTGATATATGAGGTTTTTGACATTTTACACCTATTGGTGGGTAATATCCATTATTTTCCATGACTACTTTTGCACTATGTCTTTCCTTAAATGAATTTTGGTTCAAATAATTTCAGAACATGAATCAAAGGAGCTATAAAGGCAGCCTCAAAGTCACATGTGAATCAACTCTTAACATGGGTATGCATTCTAAGCCCAAGTTGGCAGTACATGGAAGCTTTTCATAGTTTGAAATATGCCTGGCTTATGAGTTCTTTTTGAAATCCTTTAGATGAAGACGAGTGACCATTATGTGAAGCTCCTTGTTGAGATGTTTACTGCTGTCTTTAGTTCTTCCTGATGCGTCATCAGTTTATAGATTGTCCCGACATTTATTGACTTTGCATGTAAGCCTGTCTAACAAGTTTAATATTGAAGCAGGCCTTTTTTGTGTTATCTAACATAATAATTTCTTTCTCCCTGTAGCAGCTTCGACAGAATGGATGCAAAAGACCTTTTCACTTCCTCCATTTAAAAGGTGATGCCTGATATGATAATAGTTATTATCATGTGTTCGCTGTCACATGCGGTGTCCAAAAGATACAACCATCATATTGCAATTTGCAATAATGTTACAATAACATAGATAGAGTCTGAGTGCATATCCATTTTTACTTTTTACTATCTTTTCTGTTGAATATTAGATTTTTCTTTCAATACAGTTTTTAGCCATACATTACTAAATGGTTTTATGTCTTTGTGTTCCAGGGGTTGCCATATAATAACTCGGTATATATATGAAGCAGTTCCAGAAATAAGTCAGTTTGAAGTGGGTCTTGCAAACTTGTTCAGTAAGAATGGAATCAAAATCAGTGCCCTTAACTCACAACTAAGAAAGTAAAACCTCACTTATGTAAATTGCCTGGATGGAACTATATTTACTCTTGTCACAGCATGATCGATTATATTCTACTGGATTTTCATTGGATTCTAAGATAACATGTTGGAAGTTAAAGACTAATAATGTTAGAATGTTCTTCAGTTCTGCATTAAAGTGGTATGGTACACAAAAAAAATGAGGTTTTATTCTTCTAGTGGTTACGCCATTACATACCTTGGTAAGGTTGTAAGTTCTGAATTGACATTAATCCCTACAAAATTCATATCTTTTTTCTGTTTCTGTTTCCAGTTCTACATACTTCAGCCAGCTTGACTATAAATGAGAATGCAAGTAGTGATGTTCCACTTGACATGGAAGATGCCTTGAACAGGATTGTTCCAGAGGTATGTTTTGCTTTTAGCTCTGATCTAAATAGTATCTATTTGTCTACTATTAATGCCCCTTTCACTCTGTCCACGAACATTCAATGGCCATTCTGCAATGGATGTGCTTCAGATATCCCTGACTGTCATTGAGCTGTACATTGAGATCATGTAAAATAGGTTTGCATAAAACAACAAAGATACTTTTAAGCAATATATGATTATAATTGTTAATATGTTGGCTTTGCATAAAACATTGTTGTATTTTTCCTATAAAGGTGCAACTCCTGTCCCCGAATATCCCTCTTATAAGCTATGAAAAGTTAAAAATATAATTAGTTGAAGAGGAGACCACCAAGGATTCTGTGAGTTGCCTACTATCAAGTTACGACAGTTGAGATCACACCAAAATACGATCAAAATGACATTGGTGTATTGATGGTGTGGTCCAACTTTTCAATAAATAAGAATGGTAATGGGTCTCCCAAGCTGTTGAAGATTGTCAATTTGGTGGCCATTAGTCTCTTCCTAGAGAAGCTTTCTTCAAAAGAGGAAGAATGTGATGTATGAGCATGGATATTTTTTCTTGAAAATGATTTATTTATATTTAATCACCATGAAGTGATGCACAGAGTACAAACTCACAAAAACTAGAGCATTCCATAACCAGGTCCCCTTTTTCAGAACTGGACATGCTTTAAAAACTAGACAAAATTGAGGGCTCAACACTGTATATGACTGGCCACCCATACCACGACTGATAACTACATAACTTTTAACATATCCAGAGAGTCCTTATGGTCTGTAAATACTACAATAAGATTTCGACTCTTGACTATAAAGCCATACAGGCACGTAATCAAAAGCCAGACTGATATCATTTAAAAAGACTATCTAATCTGGCCTTCCAGGGCTGCCTCTGCTGCAGGACCATAGGCTCCTTGTTAGGATCTCTTTCTCAATCAGAACTGGTGGGTGACAAGCTAGCACTTCCTCTGACAGAGCTCCCAACTCCCTCCACACTCAGGATTTCATATTGGAGAGATCACTCTTTGTTGAATTAAATGAAAAAGTAACTAGGACAAGTGTTTCTCATCACCTAGGCGCCTAGGGGTGAGAAAGTGTCCAAATGTGGTCCCTATTGAATTAATTTCATGTGAGGTGAAATTAAAAGTGACTTTATGAAAGTTAAGTGAAGTGGGTGAATGAAGTGACATTTCATCACCACCGTTGATCAAGTCTAATCTCCACCATTGGATTAGATGACCCTTCACCTTCCCTCATGAGGTCGACTTAGGGATTGAGGCACCTTCATTTCTCATTCTTCATGTGATTTGGAGAGAGCAAGAGAAAGAGAGAGTCGAGCTTGAGGAGATAAAACTTACTGGTTAGGGCATGATTTCCAAGGCAAATATACAGCACGCAGATTGAGAAGGTACAACAAATCTGGGCCGTACTGTACATATTTCGAGGGACTGTACTGCTGTTTTTCTGGCACAGATTTTGAGGAGCAGCATTAAATTTTGGAAAGTTGGCATGCTTTCCAAGGCTGCCGTATTGTATTTTCTGGTACAGAACATGAAATGACTGTTCTGGCATGAATTCCAAAGGCACCGTACAGTCATTGACACAGAAATCGAGGAGCAGGCCTGTAGCATTTACTCAGGAAATTCTGGCACGAATTTCGAGGAGCCTTGCTCAGATTTTGAGAAAGTTTTGTGGCTCGGTTTTCGAGATAAGTTGAAATTTTTATTTCTGAAGATGACTGCTGTAAGAAAATTCTTTCTAAGCTCTGAATAATAAAGCCTCCCCTCTCTCACTGGTTTTCTCCTTGTGGGTTTTTCTAGGGTCTTGATTTTTGGACCAAAAATACTGAGTATTAAATTTCTGGGTGTGTTTAATTTCTGAGTTATCTCTGTAGCAGACTTCATGTGTTTCTGTTCATGAGCATTTAATTTTCTGCTTACTAATTTGCAGCCTGAATTTGCAATGTGGGTTGGACATTAAACTATGTGTCTTAGTGAGATTTGAAACCGGGTTGGGGTCTGAAATTTCTACATGGTATCAGAGCTTGAAGTGTGAGAAGTGTAGAAATATATCAGCCACAGAGTGCAGGGATTTTGTTGAGAAGAGGAGGTACTTCACCAGGCAGAAAATTGTGGGCTTGAGTTTCAGATGAGAGGGTCAATGGCCACCGGGTTGGATGGAGCTGCTAATTTCAGCTCATGGAAGGAGAGGTTTGTGTTGCTTTTGTAGGAGTGTGGGTTGTGGGATATTGTGGAGAACTCACAAACGAATCCCGTGACGGTGCCTCCGGATGCTACTCTTTTGGCAGCGTACACTAAAAATAATATAAAGGCCAAAATAATTATCCTTAATGCCATTAAGGACCATGTGATTCCACATGTGACCGGGAAGTCCAATGCCTATGAGATGTGGGAATCCTTAACCAAACTATACCAGAGTCCCAATGAAAATTGGAAAGTGGTATTGAGGGAGAAATTGAAGAGCATTAAAATGACCAAGATTGAAAGTGTTGCCACCTATCTTACCAAGCTTACTCAGATGAGGGATGAACTTGGTGTTGTTGGGGAGGTTGTTGCCGACAGTGAACTAGTGAGGACTACTTTGAATGGGGTAACCAAACAATGGGCTGTCTTTGTTGAGGGCATTGTGGCAAGGGAAAATCTTCCCAAGTGGGATCATCTTTGGGACGACTTCATTCAGGAGGAAACTTGAAGAGGCTATGTGCATGGGAGTTCATCTACAGGTAATGAAGGGGAGAATGTGGCACTTGCAACTAAAAGCAAGAACAAGTCGAAGAAGGGTTCCAAGGGAGGGAACAAGCAGAAAGGTGAAGGGAAGAAAGACATGAGCAAAGTCAAGTGCTTTGCTTGTCACAAGTTTGGACACTATGCTGGACAATGTCCTAACAAGAAGAAGAAGAAGAAGAAGAAGAAGCAACTTGTAGCTTCAGCTGATGTGGAGGAGTTTATCCATGGGTTCGAGAAGGAGTATTCATTGTTGGTGTGTCTTTCCTCTAGAGCATCATCTACCAGAATTTGGTACATTGATAGCGGTGCCTCCCGCCATATGACAGGTGTTCGTGAGTACTTCATTGATCTTACAGAGATTGGAGATCTTGAGGTGGTGCTTGGAGATGGTTTAGTGGTCAAGGCAGTTGGTAGTGGGACAATATCATTTCAGAGGGAGTCTCTACCTCCCATATTGTTGAGGGATGTCCTATATGTTCCAGGCTTGAAGAAGAACTTGGTGTCAATTTCCACTATTGGGGATAGGGGATATGAGGTATTGTTCCATGATGGGCGTGCTCTTGTATCCTAAGGGATCCAGTGTCACTTCAACCAAAGTGATTGGGATCCGACATGAGAAGCTGTACAAGCTCATGTTTCAGCCTGCTAGAGCATTGATGCATAGTACCAACAACAATGATCTTTGTGATTTATGGCATAGGAGGATGGCCTATTTGCACCATGGGGTTGTGAGGATCTCGAGAGAGATTGTGACTGGAGTGCCAGAGTTCAGTATAGAACACCAAGAGGTGTGCGAGGGGTGTGCTCTTGGGAAGTACGCCAAGACTGCTTTTCCGAGTAGTAGGTATTCTTGATCTGATTCATACTGATGTATGTGGTCCTATGTCTTCTTCCTCTTTGACTGGTTTTTTGTATTATGTCACTTTCATTGATGACTTCTCTCAGAAGTCTTGGATTTTCTTCATGAAGACCAAAGGACACGTCTTCCAGCAGTTCCAAGCATTCAAAGCTCTTATGGAGAACCAAACTGGGAAGAAAATCAAAGTGTTGAGATCTCATAATGGGGGTGAGTATACCTCTAATGAGTTCAGTGACTTTTGTGCTAGGGAGGGCATTAAGAGAGAAGTGACAGATCCTTACAACCCACAACAAAATGGGGTTGCTGAGAGGAAGAATAGGGCTATTGTTGGGGTTGCGACAACCATGTTACATGATCAGGGGCTACTGCTGTTTTTTTGGGCTGAGGCTTGCAACACTGCAGTTTATCTGCAAAATTGGAGTCCACACAGAGTCTTGGGGGATAACACTCCTGAGGAGGCTTTTTCTGGGAAGAAGCCTAAGGTGGGGCACTTTAGGATCTTTGGGTGCCTTACTTATTCACATGTCCTTTCTGAGAAGAGCACAAAGCTAGATCCCACGACCGAGAAGGGCATCTTTGTTGGGTATAGCGAGACCTCGAAGCCTTTCTGCCTATACATCCCCTCTTTGAGGAAGACAGTTGTGCGACGGGATGTGAGATTTGAGGAGAGAGCCTTCCGGAGGTCACGAGATATGGAGCAGGGGGAGTAGTTATCTCTTCAGACACGAGTGAGTCCATCACAGAGCATAGTGACACAGAGTTCAGGACCACCTGCTTTAGAGACTACTGGTCTACAGGTGACGGGGTCACATCCTATAGGTTACTGGTCCTCAGGTTATTGGTTCACAAGGTACTATTTCTCAGTTTACTAGTTCACAAACGACCTTAGGATCATCTTCAGGTACATGGTCTTCAGGTGGTGGGATTGAGGAGGAGGAGTCCCCTCCACATGGTGCTACTTCGGAGAAGCGGAAGCCCAAGTGACTTCGGGACACTTTGAAGGAAGCACATGGTTCAGTGGGGAATCCTAGCCAGGTCGTGAGGGAGAGTAAACCTCCTGAGAGGTTTTGCAGCTATCTTGCGATGGTGGGTAGCATCAGAGAGTTCGAGCCTTCCACTTTTGATGAGGCAGTAGGTCAACAGGTTTGGAAGGATGCCATAGTGGAAGAATACAATTCCATCATGAAGAATGATGTTTGGGAGTTGGTTCCGAGACCAGAGAGGAAGTCAGTTGTGACTTCTAGGTGGATCTACAAGACCAAGTATGTTGCTGATGGCAGCATTGAGAAGTTCAAAGCTCGGTTTGTGGCTCGGGGGTTCTTATAGGTAGAGGGAGTAAACTATGATGAGACCTTCGCTCCGGTTGCTAGATATACCTTGATAAGGGCAGTGATTTCTACTGCAGCAGAGATGGGTTGGAAGATCCATTCGATGGATGTGAAGACTGCATTTCTGAATGGACTCATAGGGAGGTGTATATTGAGCAACCTCAGGGCTTTGAGGTGCATGGGAGAGATTCTCATGTGTGCAGACTGAAGATGGCATTGTATGGGCTGAAGCAAGCTCCTAGAGCTTGGTATTCCAAGATAGATACATACTTGCAACAAATGGGTTTTGAGAAGAGTGAGGTGGATCCCAACCTGTATTACATTGTGGTTGGAGAGGATTCCCTCATTCTTGTGCTATATGTGGATGATCACTTCATTACAGGGGCTGAGAGACTCATTGTTGGTTGCAAGGAGAGCCTTGCTTCAGAGTTCGAGATGAAAGGCATTGGTCTGATGCACTACTTCTTGGGATTGGAGGTTTGGCAGGAGCCTGGACACATCTTTCTGGGACAGGGCAAATATGTTGTTGGCATTCTGAGGAGATTTCGGATGGAGGATTGTAGGCCCATGTCCACTCCTATGATAACCAATTGGAAGAAGCTTCATTCTTCCGAGTCAGAGTTGGTTGATCCCACATTGTATTGTCAGTTGATTGGTTCGCTGATATATCTGGTCAACACCAGACCAAATCTTTGTTTTGCTGTCAACTGACTTAGTCAGTTTATGGTGGAGCCTCAGAGAGTACATTGGGTGGCAGCAAAACATGTGCTCAGGTACCTTAAGGGTACGGTGGATTATAGCCTGAACTATGAGAGAGGGGATGGATTCAGATTGATTGGCTACACAGATTTAGATTGGGCAGGATGTGTCAGTGATAGGAAGAGTACCTCAGGTTGTTGCTTTGGATTGGGCTCAACAGTGGTGTCTTGGTTCAGTCGGAAGCAAAAGTCAGTGGCTTTGAGTTTTGCAGAGGCTGAGTATATGGCAGCTAGTCAAGCCAGTTGTGAGGCCATTTAGCTTCGCAAGTTGTTGGTTGGGATATTTGGTTTGCAGATGAGGCCCACGATGATCTACTGTGACAATCAAAGTTGCATTAAACTCTCTGAGAATCCAGTTTTTCATGACAGGTCTAAACACATAAACACATCAAGATTAGATATCACTGCATCCGGGATTATGTTCAGAGAGGAGCAGTTGAACTACAATATATATCTACAAATGAGCAGATGGTGGACATCCTCACTAAAGCTTTGGGGAGAGGCAAGTTTGTACCTTTCAGAGATAAGCTTGGGGTGGTGAGGAACACTTTCCTCAGTAAGAGGGAGTGTTGAATTAAATGAAAAAGTACCTAGGACAAATGTTTCTCATCACCTAGGCGTCCAGGGGTGAGAAAGTGTCCAAATGTGGTCCCTAGTGAATTACTTTCATATGAGGTGAAATTAAAAGTGACTTTATGAAAGTTAAGTGAAGTGGGTGAATGAAGTGACATTTCATCACCATCGTTGATCTAGTCTAATCTCCACCATTGGATTAGATGACCCTTCACCTTCCCTCATTAGGTCAACTTAGGGATTGAGGCGCCTTCATTTCTCATTCTTCATGTGATTTAGAGAGAGCAAGAGAAAGAGAGAGTCGAGCTTGAGAAGGAGAGAAAACTTGTTGGTTAGGGAACGATTTCGAAGGCAAATATACAACACGCAGATCAAGGAGAAGGTACAACAAATCTTGGCCGTACTGTATGGATTTTGAGAGATCGCACTGCTGTTTTTTTGGCATAGATTTCGAGGAGTAGCATTAAATTATGGAAAGTTGGCATGCTTTCCAAGGCCGTCGTATTGTATTTTTTGGTAGAGAACATGAGCTGACTGTTATGGCACGAATTCCAAAGGCACCATACAACCATTGATAGAAAAATTGAGGAGCATGCCTGTCGCATTTACCCAGAAAATTCTGGCACGAATTTCGAGGAGCCTTGCTCATATTTTTAGGAAGTTTTGTGGCTTGGTTTTCGAGATAAGTTGGAATTTTTATTTCTGAAGATGACTGCTGTAAGAAAATTCTCTCTAAGCTCTGAATAAGAAAGCCTCCCCTCTTTCACTGGTTTTCCCCTTGTGGGTTTTTCCAGGGTCTTGATTTTTGAACCAAAAATCTCTGAGTATTAAATTTCTGGGTGTGTTTTATTTACGAGTTATTGGTGTAGCAGACTTCATGTGTTTCTGTTCATGAGCACTTAATTTTTTGCTTACTAATTTGCAGCCTGAATTTGCAATGTGGGTTGGGCATTAAACTGTGTTTCAGTGAGACTTGAAACCTGTAACAACCATAATGGCTTCAAAACTAGAGTAAATCTATAACTGCTATAACTTGAAAATTTCTTGAATTTTAATACAACATAATAATTTCAGAATTACCTCTTACCTCTTGAAGAAGAAGGTCGTCCTGCTGAAATTGCTTGCCTAAATGCTTGCCTGAAACTGAATATTTACCTCCCAGCCAACTAGGAACAACCTCTCCGACTCCCTAGCTCCAGGAATCCTTGTGGTTTCCTGGCTCTTGAGCCCAAAGTTCCTAGCAACAACAGTGCCCCTGTAAGAGTTTCCCAAAACAATCTTTTCTTCCAATTTTCCTTCTCCTTCTCTTCCCCCTCTTCCAGAATTTTTCCCCCTCAAGAAAAGAAGACCCCCCTCCAAGTCCTCTCCCCTCTTCCTTATCCTCCTCTCTCGAATTCCTGTCCCTCATTCAATTCCCCAACTGCCTTATCCCCTCATTAATTCCCCAACTGCCTTATCCCCTCATTAATTCCCTCACCTACCATAAAATAATAAAATAGTAAAAAGATTCATTGTGTTTATTTTAATAATCAAATAAATTTAAATTAACAATTATGATCAATAAAAATCTATTGGGCTGTTACATACACCCACCCTTCAAGAAACTTCATCCTGAAGTTAGAGTAATTTACAATACAAGGGTAATGATACATGATTCATACATCCGTATCAGATAAACAACATCATCAATTTAAAACACTTATACATACTAGTGTACCTGTGCAAGGCATGCATGTGTAGCCAACACATACAGGACTCGCACATGTACTAATGAAAATAATTATCACACCTAAAGTAATTCTTTTATGTGTCCAATCCAATCAACAAGACTATTCATTTCATAAAATATAGTAAACCATTTAAAATGTTCGCAAAATCCCTCAATTATAATAATTTAGCACAAACAACATTCACTTAGATAATTGTAGTTCAATTAAGCAAATATATATATATATATATATATATATATTTCAAAAAGAGGAAATCAAGAAATTTTGCTATAAGGTGAAAACTCCACACACTCTCAACTACTTTTAGTCATCCTTCCTCCCTAACCTACTTCATCTTCCATCCCTATCCTTCCTTTGCTGGACTATCTTGGAGTGTCAACTATATTGACCTAACTCTAGATAGAACCCGTAAGCGGAAGTGTCAACTCTCTTGACCAAGCTTCCCCAATAGGCAACTAGTAGTGATCATCACACATCTAGGGGAGCGTGAGCTAACACCATCCTCCCATGACTCCAGGTTTCAGAGGAAACACGGTGGGAAATGCCTCCATTCCTCCTAATAGAACTAGGGTCAACACCCTACTATGGACCATATAGTGGCACTGTGTTGATGGGAATTTTGTCATCGTATATTCAGTTTTAGGCAGTCTCGCCACCTGAAAACCTGCACTTGTCCACATATAATAGCAATGCATTTGAACCAACATAATTTCACATACAAAGATTCATACCATACTGTTTCTTGATCGATGTTCACGACATCGACCGTTTTATTATCATTATCCTTTGGCTATTTCATAGCCCATTGACCTGCAAATTTGTGTATAACACAAACTCATACATATCCATGCATTATTATCATATAAATGCATTTAATCATATCCTGAATTCAGTATCCACGTACCAACAACTTTAAATGTCTTTCAAGTTAGAAATAAGTTGCATAATATCCATCATAATCCAAATAACGATAACATTCATAGAATTGACATTCACATAGGTCCATATGTTTTAAATGTTCAAATGTATCATTAATAGTTTCACAGTAAATAGAAAATAGAGATGATTAGGCCTTAAGTAATTCTAGCTGTCTAAGTCAAAAGGTGGCATTACATACACCCAACCTTCGGGAAACATATTCCCGAGGTAGTAAAAAAAGTGAGGGATGATCTCATCGTAAGGTCTCTGCATCCTCCCAAGTAGCAGATCCTGGGCTATACTTGTCCCACTGGACCTTAACTTGGTCTACCAGACGATTCCTCAGCTGTCGAACCCTACGGTCCAATATGCGTAACGATTCGATCATGAGGGTTCCCACGTCCGATACCTGCAATTCCTTCCAATTCAGTTTATGAGATTCGTCAGCAACATAATGACGTAGAACGGATACATGAAAAACATTATGAGTTTTATGCAAGTGGGGTGGCAGTACGAGACGATAGGCAACAGGTCCAATTCTCTCTTGGATTTTGAACGGCCTATAAATCGAGGCGACAACTTTATCCCCTTCCCGAACTGAATGGTACTCTTATTAGGCCTGATACGAATGAAAACTTGATCTCCCACTTTATAACTTCGGTCAGTCCTATGTGCATCAACATAACTTTTTTGTCTATCCTGTGCTTCCTTCAGTCGCTGCCTAATCTGAATCATCTGTTCCTCCATCTCTTGAATCAATTTTGGCTCAACTGTCACTCGGTCTTCTGACCTTTCCCAACCCAACGATGTCCTGCATGGCCTTCCATACAAAGCTTCATAGGGTGGCATTCCAATGGAGCTATGTAAACTGTTATTGTAGGCGAACTCTACCAAAGGTAGGTACTTCTCACAATGGGTTTGATTATCCATAACATACATCCTAAGAATGTCTTTTATAACCTGATTTACTCTCTCAGTTTGCCCATTTGTTTCGGGATGATATGCTGTGCTTAAGTTCAATTGAGTTCCCAACACTGACTGCAAACTTGTTCAAAACCTAAATGTGAATCGAGAGTCCCTATCTGAAATGATCTTCTTGGGTAATCCATGCAGACGGATGACCTCACTTATAAACACGCGTGCCACATCAATGACATCATAAGTGTCTCTAACCAGAATAAAATGAGCACTCTTGGTCAACTTATCAACTATCACAAGAATGGCATTGTGTTTGTGCGATGTGAGTGGCAATCCCACAACAAAATCCATAGAACTGACTTCCCACTTGGACATAGGAATATCATGCGGTTGTAGGAGACCTGCCAAGTGGTGGTGGTCAACCTTCACTTGTCGACACTCTAGGCACTTGGCGACGAAATGGACTACATCACGCTTCATGCCTACCCAGAAGAAAAACTTCTTCATGTCTGCACACATTTTCTTCACACCTGGATGTGCACATTAAAGTGCTCTATGGGTTTCCTTGAGTATGATGCTTCGAATATCCCCACCCTTGGGGATGTACATCCTTCCCTGATATCTTAATAATCCATCTGCTTCCAGACTATATCCTTCATACTTTGGATCTAATTGCCTCCCACTCTCGAGGGTTGAAGTAACCTTTAAATACCAACTATCTCCAAGAAGTTGCCCCAACACACGCTCCCTCATATTAACTTTTAAGGGTATCAAGGAGAAGACACGTGGTCTCTTGCTCAAGGCATCCACGACCACATTCTCCTTTCCCTTGATGTATGAAATTCCAAAATCGTACTCACTCATAAACTCACTCTATCGCCTCTGCCTTGTTGATTTGTGTACCTTGG
>CBVK0100043428.1:0-35042 GCA_900067695.1 Picea abies | reverse complement strand
GGAGAAGAATTCAACTTTGAGAGCAAAGTTACTATGGAGAAATTATTCACTTCACATTGAGTCTGCATCCCTTTGTCCTTTAAGTCTGAACACATTCTTCAGCCCCCAATCTCTTCCCTTTTTGATTGAGAACCGCATTGTCTCTCTTATATGAGTTTTCCTTTGGTGGAAGATTGAAGTGGTGGAGGCCCAACTGGAAAGAATTTAGTTTCTCGGTTTTGAACTGTGTCGACACAGAAGTTTGTAACTCATTCACTTATGTTCATTACATCTTAATAGAAATACTCTTTTCTCGTCCAATTAATATCTTGTGAATATTTGAATTGTTATTCCATGGGTGTATTTGTTATGAATATTGATGGATTATGCTATTGAATGTGCTAACATTATATATTATCATCATATGCTTGCGCTTCTTGGTTGTTGAGGACTAGTTGCAGGTATATTGCTTTGGGTTAAATGCTCAACGGTGGACTTCATTGAACGTTTGGACGAGGTAGGCCTTTTATCTTGTCTTGTTATCATATTTGTTATATAGCATACTTGAGATTAGAGTTTATTTCTGCAGTCATTTCAGTCTGTTGTGGTTTACCCCTAGCCATAGAGATATTTTCCTCGTAACAGAATTAGCGACCATACTGGGGATAAAATATTTTTTGGGGGGGGTTGGAGTGTTTTTCTCCTTAGATTACTCTCGTTTATATTGAGTTTATTATTGTATGATTTCTTGACAGCCTTTGTTCACTTTGATTCTGAATTTCTTAGCCTTATCCTTAGCCTAGTTGTGTTTTTATACATACACACAGGTTTTTGCTTGACAGTCACGTACATACGTGTTCTCTACTTCTGCAAGATACGTACATATGCACTTTCCCCTTGAACAGTCACATACATCACACTTTATTGCTTGGTTGTTGGGTTTGATGGTTCCTGGGTAGGTTTTGATGATTGCTGAGTATTCTTGGGTCTCTGTGGTGATTATTAAGTGTCTGTGGAATGACAGGAAACCTGTCTTTGGTTTAATTTTTGGCGGTTCCTTTCTCATCATCTTTTTCATTTGATTGTCCTTGCATCTTGGGATGGTTGTTTTTCTCCTTGATATCCTACTTGGTTTGTCTTTTTTTACACATAGTAGAGTCTTTATATCAAGTTATTGTTCAGTCCTTACATTTTTATTTTCTTATATTGAAAATAAAAAAATATTAGGCAATTTACATTGATTGGCATTTTGACCTTTTGAGTCTTTATCGTTAATCTTAGTGCATGTAAAGAAAGATTGAATTTTATTTAGAATTGCAGAACTAAATTGAGAATTGCATTTTGAAAAGCATATCATTTATTGGAAATTGAAGTTAGGACTTTGCATTGTATTCATATTCATTTATTTTACTTGCTTAGTCATAACATCACTAGTTTCACGACCGCACCTTTTGAGTAAGCAAGGCCATTAAAAGTAATGCTATAATTTAAAATTGATTAGTAACAATTATCTTTCTAGGGTACACAAACTAGCTTAGGATTTAGAGCCTTGGAATACGATTTTGTGAGTAAACTTCTCCAAGGCTATTAAATCAACATATGTGTCTGACTAAGGGAGTGGATAAATCCATTATATAATCGGTAATATCGGGAGGCTCCACTTACACCAAAGTTAAGAACAAGTTCATGTGAGGTTGGTTGAAGGGATATCACCGCGATACCTTATTAGCGTCAGATATATTCCTGGGGATCTATTTGTATATGGGGATCTTGCTAGTGCCCTTACCTCTGTGAAAGGTGGTGATTTCAAGGTTTCTGGCTTTGCTACCCTTCCCATACAGTGGACCTGACTTGTGACTATTCTCCTGTGCATCGGTTATACCATGGTTTCTTATTTTCTTGACTTAGGTACCACATAGGTTACTTCTAGGGGTTATTCTACAGGTACCCTGGGTCAGATAAGGTTTGGACAACACACAACCTTTATGGAGGATTACCTCTCTGAGGGGATCTGACCGACTGGTTGTTAAGCCCACGAGGGCCCTTATAACTGATTTTGTTACCTTCAATCTTTAGCAGAGGAGTCTCAGGCCCCTCTTGGGCAAGACATACCTACTTTAGAGAGGGACGTCCCTTTCAGCCACTTTATCCTATTTGTGTGCATATTCGTCATTTGATTATTTTTGGTGTGCTTTTTTATTATTAGTTGGCCTTAGGATTTGTTTTCTATATCTCGAGTCTTG
The DNA here is from genome assembly GCA_900067695.1 of Picea abies. Taxonomy (NCBI): domain Eukaryota; kingdom Viridiplantae; phylum Streptophyta; class Pinopsida; order Pinales; family Pinaceae; genus Picea; species Picea abies. The sequence goes on along the minus strand of CBVK0100043428.1, from coordinate 32,820 downwards.
AGTCATCGTGGAGCTAGACCAGCTTCCTCACACGTCTCACTGCTTGTTACAGTTGCCACTGCATTTTTATTCTTTTCCTTCTAAAAGGTGTAGAGTTATCAAACGTGGTACACAGAGCTCCACTTATCAAACTTGTGATTATACAAGGATGAGTACTCAACTGATTCATCAAGATACTAGGATCCCTTCAACTCCCACACCTACTATAGTTAACGGTACCCCTTCGACTCCTTCAACCACAATGGTTGTAGTGTTGGAGGCATCTATCATCACCGTTGCCCATCCTATAGTGAATACTCAACCTATAGCCACAAACCTATTTGGGTATCTTGGTCACTCACCGGGCTATAATGTTCAATCCATCCCTATGGGCTCTAGTCATTTTTTCTATGGTATGCCGAATTTTACATTACAATTTTCAAACTCCATCCCGATGGCTGGCACTAATGATAGCATTGGACTTGGGGGAACATCTCCTCCTTATACTCCTTTCTTGTTTGGTAGCACTCATGTCCCTCAAATGAATCCTACCACTAGAGCCATTCCTCCTTTTAACCCTGGGTCTAATCATGTTGCTTCTTGATGGATTAACCAACTTGGCGGACAATCTATTGCTCATGTTCCTTCCTTTACACCCACCTCCTTTGTGTAGATTTCAACCAACATGTTTGGCATGATGAATCCACCTTTATCCTCTAGATTCACACCCATAGGAGGTCAGTTTCACACCTTGGGAAACCCCCAACCTAGGTCCACTCCAGCTGGGGGTAGTTTTTATAATCCTCATCAGAACATTCCTACTAGAATGGTGCCCAACCAACCCCTTATGAATCAACCTAGAGGAGCATCTTACAATCTCGTATAGGGCCATGGTGCTTACCAAAACCCTGGATGGGTTGTGATTCCCCAACCACAATATTTTTAGGGAGCTTGGAGCCAGATGTCAGAACCCTGTCTCCCTTTTCTGGCCATGCTCAACTTGCCAAACTTATCTAATTTAATGAATGACCCTGTGCATCATGATTTTCCATGGCCCTCAGTCCCCACTAAGCTTCCTTCGGATATTCCAAAATTCGAGGGAAGGAATGGTGAGGATCCTGGTGATCAGGTCACCACCTTTCACCTATGGTGCTCTTCGAATTCCCTTAATAATGATTTTATTCAATTAATATTGTTTCAACACACCCTCACAGTGGTTTCCATGAAATGATATATTAAGCTACCTAGGGGGGGATACGGAACTTTTAATCAATTATTTTTAGTCCTCCTCAATCACTTCCAATTCTCGGTTCGTTACGATCCTGACATCAAAATTTTGTCAAAATTTCATCAGGATAGGGCCACTCACATATCAGATCACATCCAAGAGTGGCGTAGATGGAAGAGTTTGATCATGGCCTATATACCCCCAGAATTCTTGCTATAGTGGTTCCTTAAATCTCTCGTGCCTTATATTTCGAAGGATGTTTCTACATATATGGTTACTTCTAAGGAAGAAGTGATTTTTAAAGCCCAGCAACTAGATATTGTATATGCTCAGTCTAGGATGTTATATGAGATTCTTCCTGACGCATTGAGGTCAAACTATGACCCTAGACAAAATCTCGGGCCACATGCCAATAGCATTGTAGGCTCTGTCAATGTGAAATCTGCAGATTCGGTGACAAGCCATTTGAAAGACTTGTCTCTAAGACAATATGCAAGAGGACCAGCTTCATCTGTATCCTCTAATCCCACTCAATCGGTGGATGTATGTTCCATGCAGTCATCGACTAGCCCAAATGGTATCCAAAAACCAAGAGGGATTAAGAAGAAAGGATGCAATAATAATTGTAGGGGTGGGAAGAATAATAATGAACCTAAGGACAATGGTAATAATGAGAAGATGAATAATAATGTTGGTGAGGTCAAGAAAGAAAGGTGGAAGGTGAAGCTTCCCTGTAAGCTTTGTACAAACTATCACCTTACCCATTTATGCCCCAAACTTGCAAAAGCTGCAAGGATTTTATCTCTACCACCCATCATGCTAGCGAATCCTTTTCCACATAACCAACACATGGCCTTGAGCTCCTCAAATGTCGGAAATGTGGCGAGTGGGAGTCAAAACTCAGTGAAACAAGAGGGTGACCATTTATGCATAAATATGGTCAAATATGAGGTTAATCTGGCCACTCGATCTCGTGATTATAGTTCTCCACAAACTGTACCTGGTCTAGAGTCTCCTCCTCCTCTGGAGACACCCCTACAAATCAAAAAACCAGACCCACGGCCTCATATTTTGAAAGGAGTACTCAAGCGCTCTACTCACAATCCTAATGATAGAGCCGCCCTTAATTACTCTATTTTTGAGGACTTGGGTCAAACCCCTTGTTTGATGTCAGCTCTGAAGGTACTCCAGACGTGTCCTTCACATAGGAATGCCTTGCTATCTGTGTTAGAAGATCTAGATCCTTATGGCTCTAAAGTTATCAAGTTTAACGTCATAGATGTAAGGCCTCGCTTGCCTTACCATGTGGCATTCCAAATCCATGTGGGTTACTCGAAATATACCATCAAGCGTATTGTTGTTGATGAGGGCATTGCAACATGTGTGATGTCCCTGGTCTATTGGAAAGCCCTTAGCTCTCCAACTCTTTCTCAGTATCCAACCATGTTGACTTATTTTGACGGTCATTCCTTCTACCCTCACGGTATTCTTCCTACCTTTCCGGTCCAGTTAGGTGGGAAGATGGTAGAGGTGGATGTCGAGGTGGTTGATGTGCCCCTCGATTATAACTTGTTACTATGACACAATTGGACTTACGCTATGACTACAATCGTATCATCCATCTTGTGTACTCTTTTTTTTCCTCACGATGGGAAGATCATGACGAACGATCAATTTTTCTTTGCGTATGCTAGTCCCAATGCATCTGTTGGACCGTCGATCCCCTTGGTCGACAATTCTTAGCTAGAAACTGAGAATATCAGTGTTGAAATGTATTCATCCCTTATGGGTACCTTTGACTTCATGGCACTAGTTCACCATATTTACGCCATGTCCAGTAGGTTGTTTTGTCAGAGAGGTCCGCTCCTTTCTGCACTTCCTATTTTAACGATCCTTGGACCCTACCTTCCTCAACTACGTCTTGTGAAGGTCAGTCACATACTAGAATGGCCATGCCATTATCGACATCATAGATAGCGTATCAAGTTGTTCTTGACTCTTCTGCCAATCCAGATCATGTTACCTTGCACACGAACGAGGAGGATCTTGTTCTTGATCCCATGTGGGCCACTTCATCGTTCACATGACTTCCTCGATGAGAATTTACCTTCAGAAAAAGCCATCGTCGAGGCCATGAATGGTTCTGAAAAACCTTGGGATGATATGTATCACCTCTCTTATTTTCTCCTAGAGATTTCTAGAATCGAACAAGATGAATTTAGATCTACTTTGAGCGAGACAGTCGGTCACGCCATAGTTCCACTTGATATGTACAACATATATGCTAAAGGAAACATGGTGCGTATCTCACCGACCATCATGATTGATATCTCTCGTATCCATGGAAAGATTGAAAATGTATACATCGGTGTGGATTGGTTGCTAGAAGAAATTTTAATCTACACCGAACTCTTCAATAAATTCTGAGATGTATTCGCTTGGTCATATGAAGAGATGACAAGAATCGACCCTCGAATTGTCGAACATGAGATTAAAACTTGCTGGGATGTTAAGCCTGTTCGATAACATATTAGAGTTGTCAATCCCCATAAGGCCCCTGATATTAAGGCAGAGGTAGAGAAACTGCTTAATGTTGGCTTTATCTACCCAGTTCCCTTGAATGAATGGGTATCCAATCTCGATCCTCTGAATAAGAAGCAAGGAACCATCCGTGTATGTATGTATTTATGTGATCTGAACAAGGCCTATCCTAAAGACAACTTCTCGACACCCTTCATCGATCTGATTCTCGACCAGTGTGTAAGAAGAAGAAAAAAATTCTTTCATGGATGAATTTTCAGGGTATAACCAAATTCAGATTAAACCCGAGGATCAACATAAGATGACATTTATTTGTCCTTGGGGTACTTTTTCATACTGGAAGATTCCTTTCAGCCTTAAAAACGTCAGAGCAACCTTCCAACGTGCTATCACCTTCACATTTCATGATCTCAAGCACATATTCGAAGCCTATATTGACGATCTTGTTGCTCACTCTCGTAAGAGAGTGGATCACCCTAAGCACCTTTGGCTAGTTTTTGAAAGACGCCTTCATTATCGCATCCGGTTGAACCCTCATAAATGCATTTTTTGCGTTAGGTCAAGATGTATCTAGGATTTTTAGTCTCTAATATTGGGATCATGGTAGATCATAGTGAAATATGCCAATATTACTAAGGGTTTCATGCGTCTCTTGAAGAAGGACACCCCTTTTATCTGGGACAAGGGAGCTCAGGAATCCTACGATGCTTTGAAGAAAGCCTTAGTATCAACACCTCTACTGAACTCGCCAGACTACAATAGAGACTAATTACTTTATGTTGTTTCATCCGAAGAGACGATTGGTATGGTATTGGTTCAAGAGGATGATGAGCTCCATGAGCACGTCATTTACTCTCTTAGTCGAAACTTAGTTGGTCCTGAGCTCAAATATTCTCATGTTGAAAAGCTATATTTGGTTATCGTTCACGCATTCCAATGGTTACGTCATTATATATTGCTTTGCAAAACTATTGAGGTTTCCAATGTCAATCCATTTCAATATATCCTTACCAGGCGTATCATAGGGGGAAAGTACAATAAATGGATTTTCATTTTACAAGAATTTGATCTCGATTTCGCTTATACGAAATCCAATAAATCACTAGTCTTTGCAGAGTTAATATCCAACTTCCCTCGATTGGACGAGGATGTTATTCATGTTGATTCATTTGTGGATGAACAAATTTTCCTTGTCTCGTGTCTAACCCCTGGTATGGAGACGTTCTCTATCTTCAAACTTTGAAGTTCCCTCAACATCTCTCGCGAGATGACCGACAACGTATACAATACCAAGATAAGAACTACCTTATCATCGACAACACTTTGTATCATCGAGGAGTAGACAATATCTTGCATCATTGTTTAACTCACAAAGAAGTCGAGTTTGTTCTAAAGGATTGCCACAGAGGGGCTTATGGTGGTCATCTATTCAGAATTGCGACAACCCAAAAATATTTGTGAGCCGGTTATTTTTGGCCATATATCTTTAAAGATTGCATTGAAGCAATAAAAAAGTGTCACCCCTGCCAGGTGTTCACTCAAAAAATGTGATTGCATCCAGCCCCTCTCCATCCAATCATTACTATCGGTCCCTTCACCAAGTGGGGGTGGACTTTGTGGATTGCAACCTAACTTCGGCTAGGGGGCATCAACACATTATCGTCGTTGTAGACTACTTTACTAAGTGGGTCGAGGCCATGCCTACAGTTAAATTCGGTGGGAATATTGTCTACTTCTTCATGTTTAATCAAATTATAGCCAGCTTCGAAATCCCAAGTGAGATTTTCATTGATCATGGCAGTTACTTTTAGAATGAAATGATGGAAGAACTAGCATCTAAACTGGGTTTTAAGCATGGTCATTCTTCCCCTTACTGCCCCTAGGAAAATGGATAGGTAGAGGTCATGAACAAGTCTCTCAAGACCATTTTGCAGAAAAATATCATCTAGAGCAAATCTGACTGGCATATCATGCTATATCCCGCACTTTGGGCATATCGAACCTCAGTCAAGACTGCCATCGATTTTTCTCCTTTCCAATTAGTACACAGTGTGGAATCGATCTTACCTATTGAATGTGAAATACCTTCTCTTAGATTGGAATTCACGCTCCTACCTGACACTTTCGATCTCAAACAACGCCTTGTGGACCTAAAGAGTCTTGACAAGCAGCGTCGTAACACCTCTACGACTATCAAAGCGAATAAAAGACGTGTCAAGGTCCAATACGATAATTTTTTCTGTCCTTGGTTGTACGTTGATGGTGACTTGGTCCTTTTATATGATCAAGCCAAAGAACCACTGGGGGGAGGCAAGTTCAAATCCATGTGACGCGGTCCCTATATCGTGCGACATGTCTTAGAAAAAAGAGCCTATGAATTAGAATATTATGAAGGAAACATGTTGGTTGAGCCCAGGAATGGACTCTACTTGAAAATATATTACGCTTGAGCCGAAATATTGGGAGTAACTATTTGTATACTAATGTAATTTAATGTATTATTATATATTTTCCCTTTATTTTTTGTCTTCAGCTTGCTTATAGAGTTTTCCCTTGGTTGGCAGATGTCAATGGAGTCTTCAGTCTACATAGGATTCGCATACAGAGCCAGTCATCATACATGGAACTTGGCTTCTGTCGCTTGGGTTGTTTACTCATCTTAGGGTATACCGATGTCTTCAAGTGGCGTATGCCTAGGGCCATCCACGAATAATGTGGTCGAATATAGTGTCATTATAGAACTTTTGCGCGATGCCATTTCACATGGTATTCTCTCTTTGGAGGTTCCCTTGGATTCTCAGCTAGTAGTATGTTAGTTGAACGACAGTTACCGTGTGTGTGACCCTACATTGCTCCGATGATTTCTACAGGTATGAATTTTAGAACGACAGTTTGACTTTATTACTTATCATCACATACCTAGGAGTTCTAATTATGTATCTAATGCATATGAGAATTTTGTTTTAGATTGGCATTTGTCACATAACTAAAGCAAAGAAAACATTCTCGTCAATGTACACATTGTAATATAAGTAAATCCGCAGAACCATGTTTTTATATATATTTCAAAAAATATGATGTTTATAGTACAAAATTGGGGCTAACACCCTCAATACACATATACAGCCGATAATACAAAAGTCATGACATCTAAGCATGTGGCACTGAATGAGTGTCATGATAGAAAACTACAACATTTGTGAGATGTCGAAAGAGTCGCACCCAAGGTCGGGGCACACCTACAACCTGTCATTGCATAGCCTCCAGTAGATCCTCCACCTGGACCATCAGAATCCTTTGTGCCAACCGAGACAGGTTGCCCTGCACATTTTGAAGGACTCTCTATGCATCTCCTTCCACTACCTCATCTCCCCAGTGCCTCCAACGATGTCATGGAAGTCTGTCCGGCCATCATGGACCTACATCTGTGTCACATACATGTCTAATTAGTACTTAAACATCATCCAAAAATATATTTGTTTTCCTATATAAAAATACAAAAAAATGAAATATTTAAAAAACTTTGACATACCTATGTCCCCGTAGGCGGTCCCTCGTAGTAATGGCATGTTAAGACCCCCTCTGAAGTCGATACCTGCATAAGGGTAGTCATCCAGAGCTATGACATGTCATCTCCACCAGTAGAAGAATTCATCATTGTAGGGTGTGGGCACCCTACATCCCCCTGTCGTCTCATCACCTCGATCCACCGTGTCATAGCTGGATCACGAGGTCCACGCGGAACGATCTCAACTCTAGGTCCCAAACCTGAAACCCGCTCGAAGAAAAATCTACACAAGATAGAAGCGAACCCGAAGTTTCTCTTACTACCTTATTTGTATTCTATCAAATGGATCTTCATGTTATCCAGTAGTGAGGTGCACCAATTGTACACCGTGGGTCTCAAGCACTCTACTGAGTAGAACATAATTGATCTCAATGCTTGGTGCAAAGAGGTTGATCCTGTGATCCATGTCAAAATGAGGACAACAATCTTGAGGCTTAGATTGTTTATCGCTCAAATGGGGAGTTGACTCTCGACCTTCTTGGTCCCTGCAATGCAATGAGCATCTATGTATTCCTCTATTTTAATACCGCTCCCAGCTCCTCGGGCTTTGAGGTTGACCACCTCACCCTAATGCGACAACCCCGTCAAGAAATAAATTTCCTCGACTTCAATCCTTAAAGGTTGCCCATCAAGGTTGAAGCTCTCACTATCTGGATCCCAGTAATCCACGAACAACTGTAGAAACTCACTTGGTCCCTCATCCCTTTGAGATCCCAAAACTTATACAACCTGCATCTTTTCAAGGCCATTTGGGCCCCTGGATCTCTTTTCACAACAACATCTACCTCCTCATGTTCCCTTTCCCTCCACTCTAGCACCATCCTGCAAGAGAAAAATCCTTTGTTGAGTTAGCAATCTATAAAAAACAATGTTTACATACATATACGCAGGTTGCACCATCCACAGTCATGTATAGGGATGAGTATACATCGATGGTCCTGTAGACAGTCACGTATAATCATGTGTATATGTGACCCAATGAATGGTAGCTCGCGTACAGATAAACTTCTAATGTGTTCCCTAAATAACTCAAAAATTGAAACCCAAATACAAAATCTAATCTAGTGAAAAGAAAGAGGAGGAGAAGAGGAATTACCTAGTCCAGACGGTCGTCAATTCCGTTACTCGTAGCTCCTGCAATCACCAGTTGAAGTTTGGAGGTAATTTGGTCCAAAATCCACTATTTGGGTAAAAATTACAATTTATATTGTAAATTTGGTTCTTTTTTACTATTTATAGCAAATTTTTACCCACTTTGCATAGTTTTGGAGAATATTTTCGTCTAATGGACTAATACGACAATGGATTGAGTTGGTTTTTGTTGTTTTATCCGGGGATTCTTGTGGTTTTCAGCATTATGTCGCATGTCCGTAACTTTGGACAGGTATTTTCACTACCCAGCATATAGGATAGGTGGTCAACTTGTATATTATCCAAGGTTGCATAAATTTGTGGCAGGTTCCTAGCCACATCATTGTTGTGGTAGCCTCTTGGACATTGTAGACCCTCCTAGGTTTTTCTTGCCTATGTAGATAGTCCCTCAGCAGATGTTCCTCTCCAAAACCCAAGCATTTCAAGGTTTCTCTCTTCATGTTATCAGACTTACTTGGAGTTGCTCTGAATGGTTTATTTCCACTTTGGGATGGAAAATTCTGTTGATACACACTTCCGGTAGGAAGTCTCATCCTAGATATCTTACCAGGTCTCTTAAATATCAAGGATTTAAATCCCTTTGTCTTGAATTCCGAATTGTTTTTCTTCTTGCAGGCTTCACAGGGTTCTGTCTTACTCTTGAATTGCTCATAGCAATACCTTTCTTTTCAAATAGTGTCATATAAGGTCTTTAGCTCATCAAACTACATTCTATTCCGATAGGACTGAGGTAAGACACTAATGAATCATTGCATATTTACCTTTTCATCCTTTATGTAGGGAAAATACATCATCAACTTGAAAAATTTGTTGATATACTCTTCTATGGTGAGTTATCCCAGCTTGAGTTCATAGAACTCCTTGGTCTTACCATCAAAGTACTTTTCTGATAGGTACTTCTTCTTGAAGTATTTCTCAAATTGTTTCCATGAAAAGTCTTTCTCATGGAATCCTTTCACATTCCTAAGGTCTTCCCACCAAATGGAATCTTTCCCATTCAGGTTGAAAATGGCTAGCTGAGACTTTTAGTTTTCAGATTAGTCATGGACTCTGAAGTACTTCTTCAAGTTGAGTAGCCAAACTTCTACTTCTTCCCCCTTCTTAATCTCTCCATCGAAGGTGATTGGTTTGGATTTCTTGAATTCTTCAGGGTCACGACTCTTGGAATGTTTCCTCTTCTTTACGTTTGTTTGAGAATGGGAACTGGTTTTGCCACTAGAAGATTCCTTGGATTTTTTAGTGTCCTCACTAGAGGAATCTTCCATTGAATATCTCTTAGCTTCATGTTTGGCCTTCTTTGAGGTGCTCCTCTTGGTGTGGCCACTTCTAGGACCATGATTCTGTATCTTGGGTGGACTTGGAATTTTCTTAGTATGATGCATGTCCACATGATTAACAAATGGACCATGTTGCAGTTGTCTTTATATATTTGATATACTTTGCAGTAGGACTGCATTAATTTCTATCTATTTTTTCCTGCTTCTTTATCAGCCTTATAAATCTGTAATATTTCCATGAGGCTTCTTACAATTTCGGCCAAATTTGGAGGGGTTTCCCCTACCCTCATTTCATCATATTCTTCCTCTCTATTGTGGGAGATATCCCCCAACTCCTGATGTGTCACCATCTTTTACATTCTAGTTATCTTGTTGTTCACTAACTGATTGAGTATAAATAAAACATTTTTTGTTAGTTACTAATCTACCAATTCATGAACAACACATATCATTGCAAGATGAATTCAATTCTTTATTTGGAAACATTAGAAACCTACAGTGAATACTTCCAAAACATCTATCAATAGTAGAAGGTGTCATTCCTCTCTTCAGAAGAGGTTCGAACAAGTTTCTTATGGAATGGGGGTAAGGTAGGTTGTTACTCCATAAGTTCTCTAATAATATTTTTCTATGCGACTCGTGCATGAGCCCAAGCAGGCCAAGTGCTATTTCCATGCTTTGATACCAATTTGTAACACACCTAACCTCTAAACATCCTTTCTAGGGGTGGGGTGTCAAATTTTCTCTTTCCTTGATTCATTTTCAGTCCCTTGCTTAAGAAAAACCCTCTTAATCAACTCCCCAGAAGCTTACATCTCTCACTGTGTGCTTGAACCAGCTAGCGGGATCTTCCTCATGACCTCAGGATGAAAAACGAGAGCTAAGAGCCTATGTTAGCAAAGGTTTCGACACTTTGGAATTTCCTGGACTTCGAGAATTCCAAAAATGTTTTCAAATTCTCAAATCATCGAACAATGGAAAGGATCAACGGTTCACATCCTCCATCGAGATCTACAATTAAAAGGGGGCTTCGGTACTTGGCGTTGAACATACCTTTTTCTTAATCCCCGAAGTCCCGAGGTCTCACCACGTGGCCTTAGCCATTTGTCCATCTCCATTGAGCATTCATTTTTACCACACTATGTCTAAACTCCTGAACTCTTGATATATCGTCACGTGGCCTTAGCCCTTTTTCGGTCGATGATTAATGTTTTGTGTTGGATGTTCCTATATTGTACCACACCCCACATCTTCTGAACTCCCGAATCTATCCAAAATCTCAGAGTCTCGGACACGTCATCAGCCATGTAGGCTAGGCGACCATGGACCAGAAACTGACACATAGTGAGGGTCAAGGGGTGACACATGTCCTCAACGAGGGGTGACATGTGTCATGCTCTAATAGGCACAATGGTTATGCGAATCATCCAAAACTAGGTGACATGTGTCATGCTCTAACAGGCACAATGGGTATGTGAATCGTCCAAAAATAGGTGACATGTGGCACACATAATGCGGGTCCACATCATGTCAAATGACATCATCAAGCCACACCATCATAGACTAATATTGCTTGGTCCTTCAATATAATGGTCTACAAGATTCCACGCAGATCCATAGATCTATGGTTCTCATTACTTTGTGGCTTCAAGCTTCGGCGCTTACTGAATCCTCTTGATGCAAATCCCCTGAAGAGATAAGTCTCCAGACTCTCAAATCTTGCGCCACATCCTCTTTGAACAACAGTCGAGACTTACTCTAGGATTTGCGACCTCAGTGGTTTTCACACCTTGAAAACCCCCGGCCAAATCCTCCGGAGTACAAAGTCTCTAAACCATGGGATCGCTTGCCACGTACTCATTCATCCAACGATCCTGGTTACCTTGACAGTTTGACATAAGGGAGTTCAACATGTATCTCCTGGCTTTCCCTCCGGACCACACTGAATCTATCACCATGTGTACCTAGCCTCTACGACCAGGATTTACTCTAGCTTGCAAACCTTCGGGGAAACTCGTGCATTTCTAGATCGCTTAATACCTGGACTCCTGGATAATTGTGGATTTGTCGACATGTGTCCCTCCAGTTCAACGGTCCATATTAACTCCACCACTTTGACATTTGGGAGTTCCAGCATTAGACCATTCCTATTCTCCTGAAGTAGCATTTCGTCGACATTTAATGCTTACGTTCCTACATCCAATCTAACGACTGAGAGTGATCTATGTTGAATCCCCAGATCAACAATCCTCGTCAATTTGTGACTTCAGCCTTCAACTATTTTCAAGGATTGTGGAATCACAAGTCCCGGGACCCAAAGTCTCGAAGTCGAAGAGCTATCCCATTTTTGAACTGGCGCAGGGTTCCTAGACCCCGGTCACATGGATACTTTGGAAATTCTAGGGGATAAGCGCTAATCCTTTAGAGACAATTGGGTTAAGGACATGTGCACAAGCCCTCAATCAGATGGGTGAATAGTCTAAAGGAAAAACTCCCTTCTCCCACAGAATTCAGACTTAACATTCCTGCTAAGGTGAACTTCATAGGGTTGGCAGGGTTTAGCCATTTCAGTCAATCCCACCCTCTCTCTCTCCTGTGGATTCACATCTCATGACTATCTAGCAGAAAAACTGTGATAAATTGAAATATCATATAGATATAATAGTTTACAGAAATCACAGATCTTTTCTAATAACTATTCAAATACTGAAAGACTGAATCATAAACACAGACATTTCATCATCGCATTCAATACAATACATAGAGTATGAGAATACTTATCAGAAATGGAAAATGTGAAGCAATTGTTGAAAGGGGTGTTTCTTTCCTCCCAACCATAGGCACTGTCACTCCTTATGTATTTACCACTGGCCACCCCCAAGCTAGACCATGGTGCTCTGAGAGAGATTCTTTCTCCTTGCTCCACAATAGTCAGGGATGAAGGTTACTCTCCTCCTCCCATGGGAACTTGGCAATTGGTTTTCTCTGCTCCAAGCAAGTAGGTTTGAACGAGTACTTCCTCAGTCACTCGTCAACCTTGTATATCAAATTGTACCCAAACCCTACCCATGGCTTCTTATATCCATATCGAGCTTACTGCTCAGCTTTTTCCTCTCAACTTCATAATCGAAGAGCACTCACTGCTCTTCTTGAGAGAGTGTTCTCTCCATTCTGTTGTATCACAAATCTGTCTCTATCCCCAAATTACCTCATTCCTTTCCTTATAGATGGGTACCCTACCCCATCTCCTCATTAACTCTTGAGGATGGTCTTCCAACTACCAACCTGACTGGTAATTCATTTCTGGGTTAGAGGACTATTGAGCAATTACACCCAGTAGGTACTTGTTTGGTGAGGGTCATCTCAACCATTCTTGGTTTCCCTTCACCATCTCTCTCATAGCATCCATGGACTATCTTGGAAAACTTTCCCCCTTTCAGTGGTTGTCCAACACATATTCAAATTTAAATTCTATTAATAAAAAAAAATTCATACATTGACCCTTTTATACATACGTTCATCAAATCAAACATTCACACATATTTAATATACTATAGTTTATTGAGTGGGGAACATGGGTATTAATTCAACTTTTAAATTTAGTGTTGTAGAACTTTCTAAAATAAATTATATAAATAGTTTGGAAACATCCATGTTTTCAATGGACAGTTCTCCCATCATCAAGGACAAGATAAACTAGAAAAGGTAGGGCCTCAAGACCAGAGACTGGAGCAACTGCAAGCTAGGGTTTGGTAGTCGCGGCCACAACAGAGGACAGCATGAGTACCAAGGGGGGTGGTAATGGAACCCACTCATACAAGAAGGTAGTAGTAGACAGAGGTAAAAGCCCATAAGGCATAGGTTTCAAGGCCCATAAGGCGTAGGTTTCAAGGCACCAATGACAAGCACCTCAGGATCAAAACCGGAAAAGAGTTAAGAAAGCAACCAGAGGAAAAGCGATGGCATGGGGGAAGAAGCCATAGAAACTTAGAATGTTGTGCAAGAAATGGTGAGCCCCAATGGGAAAGAAGGGCACAACCCATGTAAACCAAATACAACAATGATACCCAAGGTAATACTAGAGGATCCAAAAACGCAACTCTACAGGGACCAGATGAAGACGCATGCGCTAATCTGCAAGTTTATCGGTTTGTGGCCCACGGAAAGAACATTGCGCAATTGGATTGAATATCAATGGAAGCCAAGCAGAGAAGTGGATTTACACCTAGGCTCGAAAGGCTTCTTTACATTAGTTTTCATGAACCTGGAAGATAGGGATAAGATATTTGAGGGGGGGGCATACTTCCACATCTCAGCATGATTGTACATGCGACCATGGAAGGAAAACTTCTCCCCATAGAAAGAAACTTTCAAAAATGTACCTATATGGCTGAGACTTTACTCCTTGCCATTAGATTATTCGCTACCTTCCACCTTTGAAGCAATAGGGAAAAAACTGGGAAAATACATGAATACATTAGAAGCAACCCTAAAAGGATGATACACATCATATGCAAGAATCTGCATAGAGATGGATGTGTCAGGGGCACTCCCAAAAGCCATAAGCCTAGAATTTAGGGATGACGAATGGATACAAAAAATTGACTATGAGCAGATCCCCTTCAAATGCAGAAGATGTCATGAACGTGGACACCTAATCAGAGAATGTCCGATCATTAAAAAACAAGAAGCGGAAAACACCAAACTACAGCAGGATGAGGATGGGTTTATAAAACCAAACCACAGAAATAAAGATAACAAGAAACAAAGTAAAACCCCAATAGGGAGCAATTTGGAGGCCGGGAATAAAACAGAGGGATAGGAAAAGACCAACAAAGGGGAGGAAGGAGGAAAGGAAAATACAAAAGATAAAGAAGCTAGGGAACAAGCAACAAATGAGGATATAGATAGCCCAAGAAAGGAGATGGGACAGGGAGGTAGTGCAACTCCTATGGACAAAGAAACTAGAGATACCCCCACCCCCATGCAAGAGGCAAATGAATATGCGAAAATGACTCCAAGCGAGGTAGGAATAGAAGACCCTGATCTCAAAGACATTGTAGAAAGGGAAGGGATCGATCTCCCAAACATACCGGAGCAATGGAAAAGGCAGGGCGTAGACAATGTACCAATGGAGCAACTAGACCGCATCCAATATCTATTCCTCCTAAGGGAGGAAGCCAAATCCAGAGGGCTCAAGTGCACGCACGAGGAGATAGAACACCTAGGAATCAAAGCAGGAGAAGGACAACCGCAACTCTCACCCAAGAAGACTAGAAGGAAAAAAGGTAGGAAATCAAACAGCGTAGCCCTACAGGAACTAGGAGCTCTATTGATAAGCTCAAGTAAGATCAAAATTATCTTTCCCAACTCCCCCCCACATGTTTAAATGAATATTATAATATGGAATATAAGAGGCCTAAACAGCCCATGAAAGAAGATAATTCTTAGGAATAGACTTAGGAAGGAACAACCGGATCTCTGTTTCATCCAAGAGACAAAATGCACTATAGACAGAATGGAAACAATCAGCAAAAAACAATGGAGCAAGTAAAAGATGTTGGTTTTCGAAGTACAGCACATGGTAGGAGGTATCCTCACCTTGTGGAACTCATAAGTGATGAACCTAATAGTAGTCGAGGCTACCAGGCACACACTTTTGGTTGACATGAAAATCATTGGGAATACGTAGATGATTCTATGCACTAATGTGTATGGACCCCAGATGCTAGAGGAAAAGAGAAGAATGCTTCTATACCTAGGAGACCTAAAAGCCCGCTCCAGCAACCTCCACTGGATCCTGGCAAGGGACT
The DNA here is from genome assembly GCA_900067695.1 of Picea abies. NCBI lineage: Eukaryota > Viridiplantae > Streptophyta > Pinopsida > Pinales > Pinaceae > Picea > Picea abies. The sequence continues at coordinate 17,262 of CBVK0100043428.1, read as the reverse complement.
TCAACATCATCACATCACTTGCAGAGAAAAAAAGGAGGCACTAGGAGATTGGATAGAGATGTGAAAGATTTCTCAACGTTCATAGACACAGCGGAGATGGTGGACATCAAAACCAATAACAGACATTTCACTTGGAACAATAAACAGATAAATCAACATCAGGTTGCGACAAGACTAGACAGATCCTTGGTTTTGGAATCCATCATTATGCAGGGGTTAACCTTATACTGCAACATCCTTCTGTAGGGGGGTTCTGACAACTGGCCATTCCAACTAGAAGTAGACTTCCCAACCACCCCAAAGAATAGACCATTCAGATTTGAGAAATTATGGATTGAACACCCCACCTTCAAGGAGAACATCAACCAGTGGTGGTAGGAGGAACAACCAAAGCAAGGGACATGGATGTTCAAACTCTATAAGAAACTAAAGTACATCAAATATAAGCTCAGGGAGTGGAACAAGGAAATTTTTGGCAACATAAACCAAGAGAAGAAAAATATTGAAGACATAATGAGAAGACTTCAGGAAGTTTTCATAGCGGAGGGATATAAAGAGGATCAAAAAGAGGAATACATTCAAATGACCCAGGAATGGGAAGTAATATCCCAACAGGAAGAAATTCTATGGCACCAAAAGTCCTGAATCAAATGGTTAAAGGAAGGAGAGAGGAACACCAAGTTTTTTCATAGAAAAACCATTGCGAGAAGAGCCCACAATAAAATCCTAAAAATTAAGGATCAGGATGGGATCGAGCGAGAATCCCACAAGGAGATCGAAAATACCCTGGTAAGCCACTTCTGTGGGATAGCCCGGGAACCCAAAAGCAAATGAATGGAGTCCATCCAAAGAATAACGCAGCACATCCCTTGTCTAGTCACCGAGGAACAGAATAACAACCTAAACAAACCCATAGCTAAGGAGGAAATTGATCAAGTGATCCAGGAGATGCCCAATGGGAAAGCCCTAGGTCCAGATGGTTTCAAAGTGGAATTATTCAAATCCTGCTGAGAAGTGGTCAAACACGATGTTTATAGGGTGGTGGAGGACTCTAGACGGTCGACCTCCATCCTAAAAGCATTAAATTCCACAATGATTACTCTAATCACCAAATAAAATGAAGCAAGGACCCCTAACCGCTACAGACCCATAGCTTTATGCAATGTGGTTTACAAGATAATCTCCAAAGTCATAGCCAATAGATTGAAACCCCTCCTACCCACGCTAATTTCATAAGAACAGGTGAGTTTTGTGGAAGGATGACAAATCATGGAGAACATCATCCATGCCCATGAGCTAATCCACACCTTGAAAATCCAGATGAGAGGGGGGGTGATAATACAACTTGACCTAGCAAAATCCTATGACAAAATTAGTTGGCACTACATGGTTAAGCCTCTGGAAGCCTTTGGTTTCACGCAACACTGGATCAAATGGATTATCAACCTCGTCTCAATGACAAGTTACTCGCTCCTGATAAATGGAGCCCCAGCCAAACCCTTCTAGACCACTAGAGGCATCATACAAGGAGACCCGCTATCCCCCTTCATGTTCATCCTAATGATGGAAGGTCTCAGTCGAAGAATAAAAAGCGCAAAAGCAGCATGAGAAATAACAGGCCTCAAACCTTTCAAAAACTGCCCTACATCCACACACCAAAAGTTCATGGATGACACCTTACTCCATGGCATACCCACGGTCAAGGAAGAAAAAACTTTCAAAAGGATCTTAGAAGAGTTTGGGGAAGCCTCAGGAGCCGAGATCAACCATTCCAAATCGATGATCTACTTTTTCAACACCAACGCATCAATCCAAAGGAACTTGGAAAATATTTTGGGCTTTGAGCGCAAAACTCTCCCAACTAAATACTTGGGCATGCCCCTGATGGACAGAGAATACAAAATGGCAACTTGGGAAGGAGTGCTCAACAAGCTACATGAGAGGGTGAAAAACTGGACATACAGATCCCTCAACCTTGCAGGGATACTTGTACTAACCAAGACGGTTCTGCAAGCAATTCCAATCTATATGATGTTCGTATTTCCTGCCCCCAAAGGAATACTACAAAAAATAAGGACCATCCAAAGGGACTTCCTATGGCAAGGAGCGGAAACAAAGAAAAAATAGGCCCTGGTGGCTTGGGAGAAGGTTTGCAAGCCAAAATGAAAAGGAGTATTGGGGCTACAAGACCCACAAGTAACTAACAAAGCTTATGGGGTGAAACTATGGTGGCGATGGCTTAAACAAACTTCTACCCCATGGGCAACCCTCTAGAAGGCCAAGTATGCCCCAGACATAAATGACCAGGACCAAACTCGTTTTATGGGCACCAGGGACGGATCAACCATCTAAAACCTAGCTTGACGCAATAAAGCCTAGGTCCAGACACAACTTCTAAGAAGTAAGGAATGGTAAAACAACCAGTTTCTAGGAGGATGCCTGCAATAGGAACCCAAAATGGAAAATCTGGATGGGGAGGAACTCCAACATGACATGATCGCGCAAGGAAAAACCAAAGTCTACCACTATTGGAAATAGGAAACAAATCGAAACAGATGGAGAATCTGGGACAATCTCAATTCCCAAACTAGAGATCAGACCACAACAATCGCAAAAGAGGTGGAGGAGGAATTGGGGAAAAGGAAAATTGCAATCTCAGAAGAAGAAGACCAATTAATATGGGGCCAAAAAAATGGTGGGGAATTCAACTTGAAGGAAGCATGACATTACATCATGGACCAAGACCAAGAAGACCCAACGCAACTATGGGATAAGCTCTGGAGCATCCCCCAGTGGCCAAAAATAAAAAATTTCAAATGGTTAGTACTTCACAACCGAATTCTAACCTAGGAAAACCTAAGGAAAAGGGGCTTCATAGGCCCATCACGGTGCCACCTCTGTCAAGCTAAGGAAGAAACAATGAATCATCTCCTCAATGAATGTGCTTACACAACAGAGATTTGGGATTGGGTGGCAGGTATTTTTTGACAGTCCAATAGGACCCGAGGTAACATATACGCAACCATCAACAACTGGAATGAGAGTTGCAGCAAAAATAAAGAGGTGAATCTATGATGGACTCTCATTCTGGGGATGATCATATGGACAATATGGAAAGAAAGGAACTAATGCATCTTCAAGAATGAAAGTCTTCTAGAAGGGAAAATTAAAGAAAAAATAATATCCATGAAGAGAGAAATGGTGCAGAGCCGCAATTGCCAGAATGGGAAAGTGCAACTCGTAGGTCGAGACTCTAGAGTCCTAGAATATTTTAACCTAAAAGACAGGTGAAACCACACACAAATAGGACGACCACTGCAACTCTAAATAGATGAGCACAACTAGAATCCCCCTCCAGTAGGGTCCCTCAAGTTGAATTTCGACGGGGCAGCAAAAGGAAACCCAAGCATGACAGGAATGGGTAGGGTAATTAGGGATAGTGGTGGCAACATAATCTGGCTGTACGCTGGGAGTATGGGAAAGTCAACTAACAATGCAGCGGAATTCGGAGCCCTGGAGATCGGCCTCGAGATTCTAAGCCGTGAAAGGATGATCAACACTATCGTGGAAGGAGACTCCACTCTGGTAATCAACACAATGAAGAGACTCCAAAATGGCACCAGAGTGGGAAAAGTTCATAGAAACTGGTGCTTGGCACACTCCCTGCAAAAAATCCAGGAACATCTGCAAAAGATGAACACAGTGGAATTGCGTTGGGTACACAGGTTAGTGAATGGCCTGGCAGACATAATCGCTAATGAAGGGGTTAGCAAGGAAGGATCAAAGTTAGACACCACCTGGAGCAACATCCCAAATGGTAAATTTAGAACAAACTGCATACAACTAGCGACAAAAGACCGTGATGGTAGCTTAAGTACGGAAGGTCACATCGAGAGGAGCGATGCAAGGACAATAGGTGGGAACGACGAATCCAGGCAAAATATCCATGGCCAACACCCTATTATAAGTGACAATGTGGGACCAGACCACACAACAGATGGTGGTACGACATCAATGTCACATCAGTAGGAAAAAGTCCATGATTAATGTAGGGGAAAGTACAAATGGGACTCAGGAGGCTATGAGTGACGTAGGACAAAAAATGTTACCACACACTAGTAGGGTCACACCTCTCCCAAGAGAAGGTATGGGGAAGAGAAAATTTGGTTACACAACGAGCAGGAGCAATGGTCGGCACAGGGATAACAAACGGATTGTCATGGTCACACATACCGAGATAGAGAAAAAGGATGGGAAGGACCACCTCTACGGGTAGGCCATGATTGCAAGGAAGAGTCCACAGTCGTAGGATTTCCATAAGAGGCAAAGCACTAGGAATAGATGCAGTCAGGAAAAGTGAAGCAGTAGAAGCCACCACAAAAATAAGGGCCCGGAAAGAAGGAACCCCAGGGGTGATAGGAACAGAAGGAGAATTCAGGGAAAGAACCGCCACAAGCCAGCCAAGATGGTGTGTATGAAGACAATGCACATCAAAAGAAACACCCAGATGGAAGAAAATCTGACAAGCCATAGGAGGATTTCAAGGATGGAGCAAGCAGCCTGAGACACCAAGGGCACCTTCCAAGAACTGGTCGATCCGAAAGGACAAGCGACCATCACCAGGTGGGAGAGGGAAATCACTGCCAAGCACAAGGGCAAATCCTGGGAGGAACTGAGCCAGGAAGCAAACTGGATAATGGACCCAAGGACCACGCAGTCCAGGGAAACCCTATACCATAAGAGGGTAGAGATGGCATGGCGGACAAAGATGTTAATAGGAAAAGTGAGCACAGAAAAGAAATCTGTCAGTCGGAAGGGTAACAAGGACCAAAACAAATTGCCAAAAGAAATCCTTAGTCACCTCAGCAACCTAGATGCTAGTACAAAACGAATTGCGGAGGAACAGAAGAACCACAAGGAGAACCTGGAGCGAATGGCTGCCCAATTCCACTTATACTTGCACTACGTCCATCATATCGACATATCACCAACTGATGGAAATGGAGCACCAACCCGGATCAGGAAGACCCACATGGTGGCCCAGAAGGAGGAGAGCAAGGACAAGGTGAAAGATGGAAAGAAGAATCTCATAATCCTGGACTAGTGTCGGGTTAGCTAATGATCAATGAATTTGACTGGGTCAATATTAATTGTTGTCTTGTGTTTTTTATGTTTCTGTTATGATTAGCTTGTCAAAAACTGGATATGTTGGGACTAGACCGGTTTCCCAATGTGGCGGTCCAGCCATACCCCTTTGTTATCTCAAAGAACGCAACTTTGGAACCCCTAGACTGGTTTCTTTTTTGGCAGACCAGAAAGTTCCTCTTTTTGTATATTATTCATTTTTAGTAATACAGATACTCACACTCACTTACCAAAAATAAAAAGACAAGATAAACTCAGTGATTAGAAAAAAGTATATTTACTATTTACAATTTTATTCCAAAATTTTACAACGATTATAACCAACTATAAAAACATACACACTAAAATTCTAGATTTAATGTTTTTACTTTTAATAAAACACAAAATATTTAAATTCCCTTTGAAACAACCTTACTAGGTTTTGACCAATTCCATTCATAAAAATAAAACAATAAGAACATGAGTAACTTACCCGACATCTTGTTTGGAGTTTTATTTAAAGAATTAGATCAAATAAAATATTAATATAATATAATAGACTCCATTCATAAAAATAAAACACTAATAACATGGATAACTTACCCAACATCTTGTTTGGAGTTTTGTTTAAAGAATTAGATAAAATAAAATAATAATAATATAATAAAGTAAAATAATCAATATTTTTTTTTATTTTAATATAAAATATTTTTATTTTCTTGTTTGGAGTTTTATTTAAAGAATTAGATCCCACATTTCTAGGAGTGTTTCGTTCCTTAATTATAGGGTCAAATCCTATCAACTAGGAGCTAGAGCGCTTCATTCCTTAATTATAGGGTCAAATCCTATCTTCTAAGAGTTAGAGCGCTTCTTTCCTCCATTGTAGGGATAATTCTTATTTTATAGGAATAAATGCACATTTGAGGAGTGGTTCTTATTGTCTAGGATTTAATTTATCTCACTTTTCTCATGTTTGAGCTAGTTTATTTTACTTGGTTAGTAAAATCGAAGTTAAATCCTTCATAAAAGTGTATGGGCTAATTAGGGTATTTTTTCTCATGTTTTATATGTTAAATTTAGCATAATTTCATGAATAATTTTTATATATTGCATTCAATTGCATTGTATTGTAATTAATTTATTCATCTTTGTATGATTATCCTTCTTTTAAAGGTTATTGAGAAGTACTTTGCTCGTATTCTTCTTCTTCTCTTCTCTTCTCTCAAATTGTTAAATGTATCACTTATCAATTAGATTCTAGATCCTCCTATAGGTTGACCAACCAAATCTTATATGGTATCAGAGTAAGTTTAAATCTAAGGGATTAACATACAGGTTTGTAGGTGGAAGGCACGAATTAGAGTGCATCAGATAGGATGGATCAGTCTCAATATATAATACTCACACCATTCAACTACTATCAATGGAAGACACATGCAGTTATTCTCTTGTGGAGTAAACACCTATAAAGGCTCGCGGTGATAACTAATGACAAACCAAATTCCATTGTTGAAAAGTGAAAATGGTTTAATCGAATGGATGAAACATATGGATTGTTATGTCTCTCTATTTCTCCTCACTTTTTATTCCACATCAAATCTATAGAAACAACAAATGAATATTGGACCAAGTTGGAAGGACTCTTCGAGAAGGAGGATGTGTTGCGAGCGCAACAATTGGAGAATGAGCTCATCATTTTGAGCCTAAGTATATTCGATACTATGTAGGATTTCTTCATCAATTTTAAATCACTATTGCTTCAGCTCAAATTATGTGGCATAGATAAGAAGGAAGATAAAATCATTCTCTCAATTCTATCCAAATTGGGCCCTGAATACTAAATTTTTGTTTCTACCTTACATGCAACAAAATATGCATTCAAAGCTGCTTGGAAGATGCCTTCATTGGATGAATTTATTGCCTCTCTCACCCATCAACAAGATAAACTTGTTCACATGGGTTCCCTCGGGACAATAAAGGTGAATGCACTTGCTGCAAATGAGGGAAGCAATACTAGAAACAAACTTAAACAACAATTTAAAGGTAAGAAAGACCAAGATTAGAAGAAGGAGTTCAATCCAAGAACTACACAAGAGTCCTCCAACTCTAAAATTAGAAAAAATAAAATAAGGAAAAGGTGAGATGCGCTCACTGCAAGAAACTTAATCATGAAGAACATGCATGAGGAAGCATATTGATCAGATGACCCATCTTCTTGAGATACATAATATCAATGTACCTAATAATATTAAAAATAAAGATGAGAAATCTTAAAAGCCACAAGGTGATAAAGGAAAAGGAAAGGAAATAGGTCATGCACTTATTTCTATCCCTTCCTTGTTATCTACATGGGTTCTTGATTTAGGAGCCTCAAACCATATGGCCTCATCATAAGAAATATTTACTTCTTTGGATCTATGCACAAGTCCTAACATCTTAATGGGAGATCATACATTGGTTTAGGTACATAGGAAAGGAACCATTGATTTGGTTCATGGGAATTTTTAGAATGTACTGCATGTACCTTCCTTGTCCATCGACCTTATTTCCATCCATTAGATCACCCATTTAGGTACGAGCAAGCGAGTGGATTTGACACCTGATTTAGTAGTCATTACATAATTTTTTGATGGAACAAAGGTAGCAGTTGGGAAAATAGATCATCAATCCAAGTTGTATGTCTTTACCAATTTTATTCCAAAATCTCCTTCTAATGTACTTGTAACACATTTGACGAAGCAAGCAAGTTGTGGCATGAAAGATTCATTCACCTTAACTACCTCTATTTGCAACAACTCAATAAGAAGGGTATGGTGACATGATGTCCAAACGTTAAGTATTCTAATGGTGTATGTCAGGGCTACCTTCTTGACAAGAATCTAGAAAAAAAAAATTGAAAAGGGAAAGGCATGGAGAGCCTCATAACTCTTGAGCTTGTTTATAGTGATATAACAGATTTATTTCCTCACCTATCCGTAGGCAGGGCCAATTATTTTTTGACCTTCATTAATGATCGGTCAAAGTACACTTGGGTACACTTCCTCAAGAAAAAATCAGAGGTTTTTGAGCATTTCATAAACTCCAAACCTCTTGCAAAGAAGTAGTTAGCAAAGGGAATCATGATCCCATCACAAACAATTGGTGGGGGCAAGTGAACAAAGATGTCCAACATCTATGTGCAAAGGTAGGTATTGCGTTGTTTCATTCACTTCACCAAATCCTTCCAGACATCCACATCTTTACCAAATCCTTCACTTAGTAGAAGTTCATAGGGTTACGAGCTCACTTGGGAGTGAAGGAAACATCTACTTCAGAGTAGGCTATTAGTTTACTTAGCGCTATTCTCTTTTTTTGGGGGGGGTGGGGGGGTCTTCCCACTAGGTTTTCCCTATTTCCTCACTTTTTGGGGATATTTCTTTGTACTTGAGTACCTAACTTTTTCATGCATCATACTCACCTAAGTTAGGCTTAAGGGGGGGGTGTTGGTGTACATGCATCATTTTTCTTTACATGCATACTCATTTTCCTTAAGATGCACAATCATCTCTCTCCCAAAGAGCACTTGAGCTTCATCATATGTAATACCATGGACAAATACCATGGATTTGTAAACCACCATTGGTAAATTCCACTTTTATCTTAGGTAAATTCCACCTTTCTAGGGATATGAGCTCTTCATTACGTAATTCTAGGGTAAAATCCTATTTTCTAGGAGTTGGAGCACTTCTTTCCTCCATTGTAGGGATAATTCCTATTTTCTAGGAATAAGTGCACATTTGAGGAGTAGTTCTTATTTTCTATGATCTAGTTTACTCCACTTCTCTCATGCATAAGCTAGTTTACTCCACTTGGGTAGTAAAATCCAAGCTAACTCTCTCATGAAAGCGCATTGGCTAATTAGGGCATGTTCTCTCATTCTTTTCATGTAGTTAAGCCTAGTTGCATGACTAATTATTATATATTGCATTTAATTGCACTGTATTTTAATTCATTCATTCATCCTTGGATGATTATTCTTCTTTCATAGGTTAATAAGAATTACTTTTCTCCTATTATTCTTCTTCTCTTCTTTTCTCTCAAATTGTTAATTGTATTGCTCCTTAATTAGATTATAGATCCTCTTGTAGGTTGATCAGTTGAATATTACACTTTCAAGTTGAGAGTTTCTATGATAAGGTTGTGCGAGAATGTTATTGAAAAGTTTAGAGACACTAAGGATTAGTGGAAATTAATTGTAGTATAGGATTTAAGAAAGGATGGCCCATATCCACTACCCTTTTTGGTATACACATCAACAAGTTAAAGGGTTGTTTGGAAGAAGCAGGATGTGTTGGCACAACTCTAGCTAGTATAGTCATCATCCTTCTTCTTTACGTCGTTGATATTGTTCTTTTGGTGAGGAGTCCCTATGATATCGACAAGCAACTAAAAATTCTCAAGGATTTTTACTTTAGTATGGGTTTGACTATTAATAGTGACAAAACAAAGGTTATGATAATCCAATCCAAAAGGATCACTTATGCTAATTCAATGTATGACAACAACAACTTGGAGGAATTGAATTCATACAAATATCTTGAAATTGACCTTCATCACAAGCTTATCTGACCCACTATAGCATTGAGAAAAGGATGAATGGAAGGTGGAAAGCTTATTATAGTCTTGAAAATAGTTGTCAATTAGCAGACCTTTGGCTTTGGGATAAGAAAAAACTCATCTTTGAAACTCACATCACTCTTGTTATCTTATATGGTTGTCAAGTTTGGGGCTATACCATCTCTAGAGAATTGTGGAGAAAGATAAAGAAAATCCAAAAGTGTTTTATAACTTATAATCTTAAAATTAAATGCAATACACCCTATCCAAAAGTGTTTTATAACTTATAATCTTAAAATTAAATGAAATACACCCTATCCTATCCTCCTCATAGAAGCGAGTCTTTCCCTGATATGTAAATTGTCGTGGATATTCCATTAGAACAGTTCCTCACAACAGATCTAATAAAATATTGAAATATATATTGTTAAGGTTAATTTCCTTTTAGATCTTTAGAATATTTAGTTATTGATAAAATAGATAAAACACAGAAAAATTAGAGAACAGTAAAACACATTCACACCATCCACAAATAAACACAAGATATGACTTGGGAAACCCAATACGGGAGAAAACCCAACTAGAAGGTGAGGTTGCTCTACTCTCTTTTCTCTAGTAAATAAATGATGCAAGAACAAAGAAAGAGACACTCTATGTGGAGTTTCCTTTGACATGTGGCCTGTATGGATGCTACATAATCTCTCCTCCTCTATTATGCTCACAAAATACCACTCTCAGATGTTTTTCTCAGCTATGGAACAAGATATAATGCAAAAGAATTGAACCCCTTCTCCTCTTAGTGGCCCAATATTTAACATAGCACGATAGCCATATAGGGATAGGTTTTTGACTTCCTCAACCTACAATTATGATAAGGTTTCAGACCTTATAGAATGTTCTTAGAAAATCCACTACATGGCTAGCCCCACACATCTAAGTAATGGAGGCTGGCGTGGCATCCACTCAAACCATGGTGATCAATATGGTAGGTAAACTTGTGGGAGGCATAACTTTCTCATACAAACTACGATTAACAAACGGTCTACACCATTGGAAAGGTATCGATGTGTAAAATTTAGAATCTTCCCCCATAGTAAGTTTTGGACCAAAAAAAGGGTCGTTTGATGCCTCAAAATGGCTACGGGAGATTTCTGACTGTTTTTTGGACCCAAATTTCCAAATTTGGACCAGCAGCCGAAATGGCCCTGCAAGCTTATTCCTCCAATTTTTCACCCAAAAAGTAGTGAATTAGATGACAAATAATAATATAATAATATAATAATAGGATTGAAGATGAAAAACAATTTCTCTTAGAATGTCATGGGTACACTTGCATTAAATCATAATTTCAAAATATTTGTTACAATATCGACCTTCCTAATATTTTAACTCATGAAAACTATGGTGATTTAGGAATTCTTCTCTTAAAGCTATTGGAGTATAAATAAAATTATAAAGCAAACAAAGTAACTCCTCATCTTTCTTAAGGTCCAATAAACCAAAATTAGTTTCAATGGATGTTCATCATGTAAAATAATTAGTATTTCATAAATGTTCATCATCATCTTAAAATAATTGATATTTCACTATATTCGGATATAATATATTTTTATTTTTCCTTTATTTGTTTTCACTATATTCAAACATAAATGATATTCTAAAGAATATGTAGTTTAATTCCATTTATTTATTCAATAAAATTTATTTTATTAATATGTAAATATCATCATGGTTATAAACAAATTGTGATATTTAATTTAGTGTGTGATATTTAATTTAGTGTTTTGATTAAAAACTATTAAAAGAAAAAATTAATTCAACTTAAATAATCAAATAAAAATGATTTCTATAAACTAAAATCAATAATGCATATACATTTTCAAATTTTAAATTTAGTGTTGTAAAAATTTATAAAATAAATTTGTATAAATAGTTTGGAAACATCCAAGTTTCCAATGGACAATTCACCCATTATTAAAGATAAACTAAGTAATTAGAAAAGAGTATACTTACTATTTACAAAATTTATTTCAAAAAAAATTACAATAATTATAACCTAAAAACATACACACTAAAATTCTAAATTTAATGTTTTCACTTTTAATAAAACACAAAATATTTAAATTCCCTTTGAAACAACCTCACTAGGTTTTGACCAACTCCATTCATAAAAATAAAACACTAAGAACATGAGTAACTTACCCGACATCTTGTTTGGAGTTTTATTTAAAGAATTAGATCAAATAAAATATTAATATAATATAATAGACTAAAAATAAAACACTAATAACATGGATAACTTACCCTAACATCTTGTTTGGAGTTTTATTTAAAGAATTAGATCAAATAAAATATTAATATAATAAAGTAAAATAATTGAAATTTTTTTCTATTTTAATATAAAATATTTTTATTTTCTTGTTTGGAGTTTTATTTTAAAAATTAGTTAAATAAAATATTAATATAAATAATAATAATAATAATTGATATTTTATTTTATTTTAATATTAAATATTTTTAACGTCGGTGGAGGCGATTGGATGGTAAAGTCGTTCTTGCAATGAAGTTCAAGTATTGTGCTCAAACCCGAGTAAGGATGTGGTCTAGTCGCAGAACAAAGCTTAATTGGGCCAAGCCCGCATACCTTTTATTCATTATTAAGAAGAAAATCACGTAAAAGATCTCTCGAGGGTTTGGAGAAACTACAAGCTAGGGTTTGACAGTCACAACCATAGCAGAGGACAACATGAGCACCAAAGGGGGGGGTAAGGGTACCCTCTCATACAAACAGGTAGTGGTAGACATAGGGAAAGGGCCAAGAGGTGTAATTTTCAAGGCACCAATGACAAGCACCTCGAGATCAGACCAAAAAAAAGGCCAAGAAAGGAACCAGGGAAAAAGTGAGTGCATAGGAGAAGAAGCCAGAGAAACTTAGAGTGAGGCGTAAGACACAATGAAGCCTAATGGGGTAGAAGGGTGCAACCTGTGCAAACCCAAAACAACAATGATACCCAAGGTGATACTGGAGGATCCGCAAATGCAACTCTACAGGGACCAAATGAAGACGCATGCGCTAATATGCAAGTTCATGGGTTTGTGGTTGTTATAACCCTAAATTGCACCACACATGCTTACCTGGCATCAGGCCAATTCATATCCCTTCTTTGCCAAAACTCTACTGAACAACTCTTTGAAAATCCTCTTGTGTAAAGGCCCACACTCCCTAACCCATTACTGCACGCGTGTATACGCTGGCTGACTCACAACAGCCCGTGTGTACCTAACAAAGCACGAAAAAAGGAATGTTGCCAACGGAACAAAAAGCTATGGGTCAGTTAAATGAAACTCCCGGCCATGCATGGCCTAGGGTTCGTCCAAAACCCTAGCTCCTTCTAGCCTATAAAAGAAGGGGTAGGGGTACCATTTGGAAAGGAAAAAATATAGCGAAGAAACTCTGCCCATTTACGTAATCCATTGTCCCAACCCTTTAGCATTTCCTCATGCCAAAGGAGATTTAACGCAAAGCAGTTGAAGGATAGAAGAAGAGGAGCCCAAGATCAGGTTCAAGGAGCGGTGGCCGATCTCATCTTTTTGTAAGTTGATTCACTTTCAGTAATAAAAAGAATGCTTTTCCCGTCCCAATGCATGAATTGTCTATGATTTGAGTAATTTATGTTTGATTTCTAACCCTTGAGTATAGAAGTAGCATGCATGCATAGTTGTTGTTTGTCTTGAGTGTAGGTCATCTGTGGAAGGAACAGCGCAAGAAAGTAGTCAAGCACAACGGAGGATCTACATCGAACATCGGTAATAAGGTAGGTGGTCCTTTTCCTTGCATTTACTAAGAAAAAGGGGTTTAAATCTTGGGATGTAGGCAAAAAAGTAGTTTCTATTCAGTCAAATCTCCATGCAAGTTTGACCCTAGTTTGTTAGTCCGTAGGGTGTTTTTCCCAGCAACAGAATTGGCGACTCCACTAGGGAGATTACTCTTTAGGGTTCCTGGATTTATTTGAGTTTTTTGGGTAGTTTAAAGATTAGGTTTTATGTTTTTCTTTGCCTATCTTTTTCTGTAAGGTCTAAGCTAGCAGGGAGTCTGGTTTTCCATACCATCTTTCCCTGACTTTTGCTTGACTGTATTTTTCGGGACTCACAGAGGTACACGCAGCCTGCAGAAGGCCTGCACGCATGTACCCGTGCCCTATCCTCTGACATCCCATGTGCGAATTTTAGTTGTAGAGATAGCAGTAGCATGTAGGAGTTCGGAGAACCTTAGAGGCAGTCCTCCTCTTCCCTGTCAGAATTACACGTTCTCAGGGGGTTTGTTGAAATCCTGTCTGAGTCTTGCTGGTTCACAGTCCTATCTCAGATTGCTTTTTTTTCGCCTTATTATTCCTTGCATTATTAGTTTTTTCTGTTAGAAAAAGCTTCCAAGCCTTCAAGGGACCCTGGTTATCAATACCAGAGGCCTCTTCCTGGTCTGGACTGTCTGTTTTCATATTTTTCCTTAGAATTTGGATATACATGTGGCATGTACAAGGTCAGCCCGCATGTACACGCTCTTTGTCTTTGTTCAGCACGCATTTGCATATGTATTGTTTGAGTGACAGTCGCATGCTTGTACAGGCTACTTGTTGTTCAGGGTGGGGCAGTCATCCCCTCCTTTGATAAGAAGTATTCCTCTCAGGTGTTTGAGTCTAGGTTTGAACAGTCAGCAGGTTAGGTCATCTTACCCTTAGCCTGCTTTTTCTCAATTAATAGTTGACAAAAAAATATAAAAAGAAAAAAAAAATTGTTTTATGGTTTTTAGACAAGCGTGAGAGTCTTTGTTTTTTTTGCCATTGTGTGATTCTTTACTCTGATTCTTTTCGATCTATGCTTTAAGCAAGAATTTGTTTTTCTTTGTTTTTGCTTGTCGGTATTTTCCCTTTTTTGCTTTACTAGCACTTAAAAAATAAAAATCTCTTTTCATTTTCTTCTTTGGTTGAAGAGTGTGTTTTTGCATCATTAGCTAGGGAAAAGTCTTTTTATTACGTAAGTTTTTTTGCAGTTCACTTAGATCATAAGTAGCTCGTAGTCGAGCGAAATTCCTTTGAGTTTGTTGTATAAAATCTTAGAAAAATTAAAAAAAAAAAAAAAAAAAAAATTAAAAAAAAAAAAAAAAAAAAACTTTCTTTGTGAAAAGTTGTTGAAATTTTGCATTTAGTAAAAGTCTTTTGTTTCCAGCTTTTTCATTCATTTTTTCTTTCATCTTCACACATCATCAGTTTCACCCTCATACCTCTTGACGTAAGATAAATCCATAAAAGCAACGCTAATTTTAAAATCTACTAAACTTTTATGTTTGTAGGGTTCACACACTAGTTCAGGACTAGGGCCTTGAATTAGGTTGGAGAGGAAACTCTTCAAGGCCATTCAAAACCAAACATTAGAGTCTGAGATAGGGAGTGTCTAAGTCCAGTTTCGTGGAATTTATCCAGGACCCCCCTCTAACACAGGGGATAAACACGAGGTCATGTGCAGAAAGGTAGCAGAGATAACCCCTCCAAAGACGGACCAATCGTAGTGGAGAACACATATAGAGGGCTTGTTTTGGGATTTTGTCGTTTGCATTTTCCATGGGGATTCATGGGTCTCAAATCCGTTCAAGGTCCTCATTTTTCTTCCGGACCATTTTCTCTCTATACCCTTGACAGGTTTCAGGCTCGATACCCTACTCATTGTGGTCTACCCAACTTTCGATTGTACCCACCTGGTGAATGTTCGCGTGTTGGCAACCTAGTTGCCAATCTTTTTAGGGGTATACACAGGTGACTGCGGGGGTATACCATGGTACCTAGGAAATACATTGGGCCACGCTTTGTAGAGTATACTCGAAGGGTGCTTCCGTGTTCGAGTTGCACTTGCACCGGTAAGTTGCTCTAGTGTTGGTTGTTTCGAGTTGCACTTGCACCGGTAAGTTGCTCTAGTGTTGGTTGTTGTAACTATTCTTCCAAATAGTTTAGTGATTGCTTGTCTTATCTCTTAGGGATTTCTTTTTTAGTGTGTGTTACTTTTGAATGTTTAGAATACCTTAGCATGTCTTGGATATTCTCACACAGAGGAGGATCCCGAGCTCCGTCGATCACGAAGGCTTCTTGGCCTGCCGCCGGTTACACTGGAGCCACCCCCGCCACCATTAAGGCGGAAGCTAGACCAACAAGGGTCTTTTGAAGCGACCAGGTTACAAACCTTTGTGCCCAAAAAACTCCCGGAGGAATCAACCGCCACTCTTGGCTCGGTTGAAACCCCAACCACTGATATCTTGGCACCGTTTATTGTACCAATCCAATTTCACAAACGCCAGACAGTGCCTCACACAGCTATGGAAACAAATGTTGTTACTTCTTCTAGGAATTCTTCAATTCCCACCACAGTTTCAACCACAGGAGATTCATCACCTAACTTACCATCATTGGACTGAGCCACCATGGTCTTGGCCGCAACTACGTCACACAGTGGACCGAACCCATCTATGGCGACGGCCACAACCCCCTTCACACCTAGTGTGACAAACCCTATGTTCTCATATGGTATGCCTAGTTCAGGTACAAGTCCTGCACTAACCTACTCCACTTTGCAGACTTCGGGTCTGGGGGCAAGGACCTCTAACGCTCCTCTGCAAGGNNTCTAACGCTCCTCTGCAAGGTCAACTTGGGGGCACTCCTGTCCCTTTTAATGCTTTTCCTTACGCAGGATGTCATATTCCTCCTTTGTCCCCTTCGCTTGGTGGTCCGCATCGGCAGTCCGTCGGGCAGCCTACACACACTAGTTTATTTGGAGCAGGGAGTCAAGGAACACCTGCACAAAGTATGTCGATAGGTTCGACACCGTTTTCTTGGAACGTGACGTTTGGTAACAACACATTCTCATCAGCCGCTTTTCCATCTGGGGGAAACCCTATTTTTGGACAATCTACTCTTGCGTAGGGTATTATTCTTGCACAGGGGGCACATATAGCAGGACCTTGGAACTCAAGACAAGGATCCATTCCCTCCTCTGGAATGTCGTTCTGGGGTAATTATTTCCATAGTCAATGGAACCCTGGACATACTACTATGCCTCTCCCAGTAGGACCGGCATGGGGTAATCCTTCCCAAAGTCCTTCAAACATGATGCATGCCCAACACTCTATGTCCTTTATGGGAAATCAGTCGATGATGTCTCCACATATGCAAAATCCTTACGTTGGTCAAGGCCATGGTTTTTACCAGAATCTGGGCCAGCAGCCAAACTATTCCTAGCAACCTGGTGCTAGTCAAACTCCAGGACCCTTTTTCCCAGGTTATCAGCAGCAACCCAAACTACCATTCCTGGCGACGTTACACTTGACAGATTTGACAAGGTTGTTAAATGATCCTATTTTTCACGATCCACGTTGGCCTCCTATGCCGACGAAGTTGCCTTCGGACATTCCAAAGTTCGAGGCCAAGCCTAATGAAAATCCAGGTGATCATATGACTACCTTTCAGTGAGATCGGAAGAGCGTCGTGTAGGGAAAGAGTG